>BGNK01005797.1:10920-33014 GCA_003297005.1 Symbiodinium sp. clade A Y106
CAGCTCTTTCTGAAGCCTCACCAGCGCTCGTGCCCACCGCATCTGTGGTGTGTCCCTTCCCTCCGAAGCCACAAAACGGTTCACATAGTGTTGCATGAGGTTGGCCTGATCCTCCCCATTGTCTCCGTCTAGATCACTTTGCTCCATTGTGCCCTCCCTCGTGCGGGCCACCACATCCGCGACGTCCATCACCTGTGAAAGCTCCGCCATGAGGTACCTTAAGACCGTGATGAGGGCGATCGTGGATTGGGCCCGGTTGTGCGGCGTCATTTCTTCATGCACCATGCTGACCTCCCTCAGCACGTTGCGAGGAAGGAAGCTCTCGGGAACTTTGCCTGCCCCCGCAGGTGGCAAGTCAAAGGTAGACCTGTTGAAGAGGAGCCACCGCCTTTAGGGCTTAGGGTTTTGGGCTGTCAAGCATCCGATCGAACTACTCTTGAACCCTATGAGTTAACACAGCAATATGGCCAACATAATAAGGATCCCTACATACAGCCTCCTAAAACAGAAATCCCAAGTAAAGAGACCACCGACCTATATAACCTATGAGTTGACGCACTGTTCGGCATTTCAGGAGCTCAGAAACGAAAGGTTTGGGGGCGAAGGACTTCGAGGTTTCAAAGTTGAGGGTTCAATTCGTCGGAGGGTTTGATTGGGGTGCTGCACTCGCCACCCTTCCCCGTAAAGCCCTAAATCCCTAAAAAGGAACTTAACTACAAAGCCCCCGAAACCACGAAACGCTCCAGAAAACCCGAACACCCGGCAAAGAAAAAACATGAAACCCCAAAACACTGAACGTCAAAGCCCCACAACTCTCTGTGCCCAAAAATCCCAGACAACCTAAAACCTAAAATCCTTCAAGCCTAAAGCCCCAAAGTGTAGCAAGCTCTACACCGACCTAGACCCCAACAACACGTAACCCTAAAACCCCAAAATCCAAAAGGATCAAAGCATTAGTCATTGGCATCTTAACCGGGGGCTATCCTAGGACCGTTAGAGCTCGGATAAAACCTTATACCGAAACCCAAAGAATATATCCCAACCGCGGAAAAATTCTGTGAAAGCCGCTGGAGCTCCAAATCAGATACCTTTCCCTACTTGGAGGATCATGGGATGTAGTAAGGAAGGTCCTATGTACCCCATTGGGGTTATAAGTAGTGATAAAGTATAATTATTGACCTTCAAGCCTGACCCCCCGCCCAGCAAGCCCTAAAGCTGAAACCATTAGCGCTGAAGGTCTATGAAACTCGCAGAAGAGACATATTCAACCATATCGAGCCCGTAGATGTAAACATGCCTCCAAAAAGACACTAAATCGTGCTCGACCCTTTTGCAACCCTATACATGTCTTAAACCCTATAAACTTTCCCTGAACCTGTCCCACCTGGCGCAGCACCGCTTCCAGGGCCGCGTCGCCGATCTCCGTGGCCGAGCTGCGCAAACTCTCCTGTACTTTAAAGGGTTTGGGGTTTAGGGTTTAGGGTGAATTCTATGTGATACTTGTACTAGGGGCTGTACGGCGATGCTGTTCCTAGGCTCTAAAGTTACAACATTCTTATTCGCACTCTCTTAAATTAATGCCTAAGGAATTGCAGCACTAATCATCCTAAACCCATGTTCCAACTTTCTGGGGTGCACTATAGGGTCCCCCAAGGCTTCTGGCGGGTAAGGGCTACGGGTTACGGCTTTAGGGCTTAGGGGTTTAGAGTTTAAAGTTTAAGATATTGAGGTTAGGGTTTCAGGGGTTCAGGGGTTCAGGGGTTTCGGGTTTAGGGTGTACGGTTTGGGGGTTTAGGGTTTAGGGTTTAGGGGTTTAGGGTTTAGGGGTTAAGGTCATACTATAAGGGCTTTAAGGTGCGGGGCTTGGTGGCTTTGCTTTTGGGTTTGCATTTTGGAGGCTTCTATAAGGTTTCAGACGGTTGCGTAGCGTTTTAAACGATTGATTGATGGAGCGTTACTGGCCTTTAGAGGTTCTGCTGCATAAGCGTTGGTACGGAAGCTTTGGTGATGGATCCCTGAACCCCCCCGAGCTTGGCGGCAATGTCTGGCCTTGTATGCGTTACCGCATATTGCAAACTACGAGACCTCGAGGCTTAGACCTTTCTGACTCGGTCATTTCCTCGTCTGGGCTCTGTCTGCGGTGCCTTCCAATCTCAATTGGATGGATGTTGTGCACGTAGTCGGATCGCCTCGCACAAATGGAGAAGTCTGCCAGCTGTTCCACATGGATTCCTGCGAACGTAAACCTATCAAACTTTCTTCTTCCGAAAGGTACAGTTTTCTGAAGGGCCTCTATTGTCAGAAACAGCTTATCCCGGTTTAGGCTCGGGGCTGGGGAAACAGTTGAAATCCTAAGCCCTTGCCTTCAACCCGAGGCCGTAACACCTAACCCGTGCCCTAAACCGCAAAAACCCAAACCCTCGGACCCTAAACGCAGAAGTGCGTTCATGAGGAAGCCGTGGTGCGGTCATAGGAATAAGCGGCTTCGACTAAAACCCTCTATGCCTGTGCCAAGCCCGAAACCCTAAGACCGTAAACCCTGAACCCTCTAAAATCCTTGTCTAAGCCTTTTGAAAGAATCATGAACCATGCAAATCCTTGTGCAAAGCCAAACGAAAACATAAACTCCCATACGCCAGAAAGCTATATTGCAACACCGTAAAAAGCACCCCGAAGCCCCTAATCTAATTGTTTCCAGCCCTGCAAGTTGCTTAAAAACACTTCCCAGAATCCTCCCCTGTAGAACCCTTGCAGAACCCCTTCACGAGCCTCCGAAGGGACTTGGTATAGGTGCCTTCATAATTAGAATAGGGTTTGGGGGGGCATAATATACTATACTTATAAGGAACCCCCCACAATAGTATCGGTGATTATTGAGGCCCCGGTAGGGCTCGAATCCTTCAGCCCCCCTTGGAACCCCTAAACCCTCAACCCTCAACCCCCCCCTCTACTGCGAGGATCCCCCATACATCCCGGCCTCCACCTTCCTCGCAAGTCCTTGAAGGGTCTGCTCCTGGGGGGGCAGCTGCCCATGGGAGTTTAAAGAGCTTAGGTTTAGGTTTAGGGTTTAGGTTCATGGTTTCGGATGTAAAGTTTAGAGCAGTTTCCATGGGATTTACACGGCTTTTCGATAGGGCCTGAATGACTAGCAAAGGGCTTGGTGTATCGTTAGAGCACGGGCCAGAAGGATTCACATTCGTAGCGTGTTTTGCTTGTGGCCCAAAAAACTACCTTCTCAAGGAGCCATGTATAGAACCCTAAACCCTAAACCCTGAACCCTAAACCCTAAACCCTAAACCCTGTAGGCAGGGCCTAGGGGGAAATCTTTGGAGAGTTTAAGCTGTAAAGTCAAGATGCAGGGCTGCGTGCAAAAGCTTTGGCTCAAGGCATTTAGGGTGAAGGGTTTAGGGTTTACAGTTTCCGGTTTAGGGTTTAGGGTTCAGGGTTCAGGTTTGGGATTTTGGAGGGTTGGAGTTGAAAGGTTTTGGGCTTGTCAGACTTCAGAAGGGCTCTAAAAGGTTGATACGGATCCTCCTAAACCTTGTTCTATTCGGGTTGAGACACAAGAAACCTCAATACCTAATTCCTAGACCAGTTCCTGAACCCGAAACCGGACAAAAGCACATCCTAAACCTGAAGCCTTACGCCACCCAAGCCGTGAAGCCTATAGAAACCAGCACAATCCCACAAGATCCTGAACCCTAACCCCCGAACCGGTTTAGGGTTGACCCGTCTAGAACCTTTCCGAAACTCGTGTAGAACCTATGATCGAATATACTGTTATAATATCATATAATATTAGATCATAGTATATTCTTTTATATCAAATAATCGAAATTTAAAACGCCAAAAGTTTAAAGTTCTCCCACTGGCTATCTAAGTACAGCTTGGGTCCAAGGTGCCGTGTGCTGCGCCTGGTGGGCCGCAGACTCCTCCAGGGAGGCCCTCGGCAAGCGATGGCTTCGACTGTAATGTAGAAGCCTTCATATTTCGAACAGGGCCTCGAACTCTTTATCGTATACATATAATAAGGAACGCTACGGAATACTATCGGTCAATATTTAGGCTTCCATGTTTGGACTGGGCGGATTGATTTAAGCGTTCCAGGGTTTACGAGTTTAGGGTGCAGAGTTTCTTGGCTGCGGGGTTGTCAGGGTTTGGGGCTTAGGGGCTTCGAGTTGTAAGAGCCTTAGCATGGGGTCATTCTATTTCAAGGCTGCAAAAAACTAAGTCCCCCGGATCCTTGAACCCCAAAAATCCTGCAGTGTGGGCTTTCAGATTTCAGGCTTCTTAGAGTCAGGAGAATTCAAGTTCATAGAGCTTTCGGGCCTAGGACGAAAGTGGGGCCTGGGGTTTTTGTTGAGTTGGAACTTCTTTTCCTACGCTAAACCCTAAACCCTCAACCCTAAACCCTAGACCCTAAACCCTAAACCCTAAACCCTAGACCCTAAACCCTAAACCCTACTTTCCTGCTCCTTTTCGGTCGCAGAGAAGGAGAACTGTTATGGTCGAAGGGCTCTCGGTTTGACCAATGCTTCCGTGTTTCGAGATAATCAGACACTTAAACATCGAAGAAGGACAAGGAATAACCTGTCGGACACCCGGCTTTTGGACGTCCTAGGATTCAGGATGTGAGGGGGGCTTTATGATGACCACTCCTTCATAGCACTAACCCTAAATTACTAAACTCTAAGTCCTTCGTACGCTCAGAGACCGCTCCTTCGACTGAAAAGGGGTCGCGCCCGACCTCAAGCCAGAATCCTAGAGCCCTAAAACACCTACCCCCCAAAATCCCTAAACCCTCAAAGCCCTAGAGGAAACGCACTGGGGGCTGCTGGAGCTCCCCTAAACCCTAAACCCTAAACCCTAAAACCCTAAACCCTAAACCCTTGTTGGTGGGTTTGGGTTTGCCAAAACCGGAACGAACTCTGACTCTTCCCTCCCGGCTGGCCATTCTTAAGATTACTGGGGTTTAAGGTTTAGGGTTTAGGTACAAGACCACAAATTTCAAACAAAACCTAAAGCGCCCCGAGTCCCAAAACCCTCAAAACCCCTTAAAGAAAAGGCGGCCTTAAGAATTGGAACAGGCCTTTGGTGTGCATGTCTTCTACAAGTATAAGCCCGGAATCCCGGCTTCTGTATTGAACCCTAAACCCAAAGCCCTCCCGAACCCTAGACTCGGTCTTCATAGTCTAAGTGGGTAGTTGTCGAAATTAGGGTCCCTTTTGGGGTACCCTAAAATATTAGGTGCCGTACTATATTATGAGCCCTGAACCACGGTTTAGGGTTTAGGGTTTTAGGGTTTAGGGTTTAGGGTTTTAGGGTTTAGGGCTTAGGGTTTAGAGTTTTAGGGTTTAGAGTTTTAGGGTTTAGGGTTTAGGGTTTAGGGCACCCGAAACCTCCACAACCCAAGAAACCGGGGCATTGACAATCCGCGCTCCACCTGCTGGAGGAGGTTGCTGACCATGCTGCCGACGTTGGTCTGGAACCTAATACGGTAATTCAAATCTCAGGGTGCAGGGTCCCTGAACCCCTAACCGCTAAACCCTTAACCCCTAAACCCCTAAACCCGAAACCCCGAAGCCCTAAACCCCCAAACCCCAAACCCCTAAACCCTAAACGCCTGAAGCCATGCTTCGGGTTTCGGGCTCCTCTCCATCCTTTCTCTTTGTAGGGTTTAAGGATGTTTGGGGTTTAGGGTTTAGGGATGTTTAGGGTTTCAGGCTTAGGGTTTAGGGTTTAAGGATGTTTGGGGTTTAAGGCCTAGGGTTTAGGGTTTAGGGCTTAGGGTTTAGGGTTTAAGGATGTTTGGGGTTTAAGGCCTAGGGTTTAGTTTAGGGTTTAGGGCTTCGGCACGTTCCGATGTAGGGTCCACGGATCGATCGATGGATTAGACGTAGATTGTAGCAGGGACCCAAAAAAGCACCTTAACAAAAACCCTACGGTTGGGATATCTGATAACCCCGTCTTCAAGTAGGCCGAAAAAGTGTGTATGCTCTTGCGGCTTGTTACCCTCCATAAACCCCAAATATGTGACCGCCTGGTGACAGTTTTCACAAATGCCACCAACCGGATATGGCGACTGCCCCGTTGCCCACGGGTCAAAGAAATGCCTCACTGTAGTCACCGTAGCAGACCTTGTGTGGGAAGCTGCTCCACCGTGCAGCCAAAATGCGAAACGGTCGTCTGCGATGTACCCTGACCTCGGGCATCCACGAAGTTCGATTTATTAAAAACCACCACTGCCGTTGTAGTTCCGGTCGCCATCCCAGACGACGCAGACGTCGCCTCGTCGGAGTGGTGCCGCGTGGTGTCCTGTGGACTTGCCTGTGCCGCTGCCACGCCGGGGCAATGTTAGCCGGACAGCACAAAATTTGGAGGTCCCAGTGTGCTTAAAGTAGGTTGTTGTGGTAGCTTAAACTCAGCGAACCCAGAAAAGTGGAGTTCTCAAAAAACCCTGGCTTAGGACTTTCGGCTTTAGGGCTCTTTTAAGGGTTTAGGATTTAAGCTTGAAGGTTCAGGGACTTGGAGCTTAGGGGTTCAACTGACGGTCTTCAAGCTGCATGGGTTCATTGGCTTTCTCACTCTGGGCTTTCTGACTCTCATGCATGGACCCCAATGCTGAACCCTAAACCCTTCACCCTAAACCCAACACCCTGAACCTTAAACCCTTCACCCTAAACCCTAAACCCTAAATCCTGAACCCGAAACCCTAAACCCTAAACCTCCAGAACCCGAAACCCTAAACCCGAAACCCTAAACCTCCAGAACCCTGGACTCCCCCATTTACGACTCCAGAGCCTCCGATTGAAAAAACCCAGAGCGCAAGCCTCAAGTTGAAGTCGACCGGTACCCAGAGAGCCCAATATCCCTTAATTAGGGAATATGGCTTAAATTATCTAGGGCCTCATATTATGAATTAAGCTCTACTCCTTAATTAAGGGGTCTTGGGCTCTCTGGGGAGGAGCCCGGGGCACACCTACGCAAACCCAGGACTCTTACAGGGGTTTAGGGTTTCGGGTTTCGGGTTAGGGTAGTTTAGGGATAGGATTTAGGGTTTAGGGCTTCGGGTTTAGGGTAGTTTAGGGTTAGGATTTCGGGTTCAGGGTTTAGGGTCAGCCGAAAACCTCGTAACACAAGCTGTGACAAACTCCAGATGTGGCGTCCTCTATCCAACCTTTGGGGAGTGGAGGATGTGTTTTGGTAGGCACCACAAAACCCTAAATCCCTGAAGGCGCTAGACACTAGTCCAGTATTCAGGTGAAGGAACAACACACACTCAAACACGGCACCCTGTGTAGAACCCTTACAAAAGCGCTCGAAGGAACCAAAATCATATTACTAAGGCCCGCATAGACCCCCAACCCGAAGCCAGAGACGCTCCGAGGTGGAGACTCTGCCGAGAGCGCCTCAGACAACCGAGGCTCAGCAGTTTCGAAAGGAATGCAGCTCCCAGGATAACCTGAAAGCACTGATACTATTCTATACAGCTGAAACCTGCTCCAATTACCAAGGCGATTTAGGGGCTCAAGTTTTGGCTTTTGGTGTTTCGTGCAGGTTTCCGGGTTTCGGATTCACGGTGTTCTGCTAAGGAAGTCGTCTCGTCTGGCGAAGCCAAATGTTTCGGACTTTGATGCCTTCAGATTTAAGATTTGACACCTAGTTTCTGCCAAAGCCATTAGACGATTCCAACCCACAAGAACCTAGAGTACCTGCAAAACCGTGCGCCCCATGTATTCTCTACTGCTAGCTCCCCTGATCCCTTCTTGGGCTTAGGCCCTTGGCTCAAAAGCCCAAAAGCCCGGAACCCCTCTGCAAATCATACGGTTGAAGTGCTGGTGCAAACGATATTCGTCGAGGGCAATCAACATCTGCGGGAGGGGACCCATGAACCCTAAACCCTAAACCCCATCAAATCCCCTTAAACCCTCGAAGCACCCGTACAGCCACTCAAGGAACCTGCTTAAAACCCTTAGACCTCGTAAAGAAGCCCCTGAAAGCAACCCTGAAAGGAATCCTTGCAGAACCCTGAAAGGGTTTAGGGTTTAGGGTTTAGGGATTAGGGTTTAGGGTTTAGGGTTTAGGGATTAGGGCCGATTAGGGTTTAGGGTTTAGGGATCCCTTGAAGAAACACCGTAAAGAAACCCCTGAACGGACCCCTCAAGCGCCTGCAGCCGCCCGGCGGCCATGTTCTTCTCGGTCTTCATGGTGTCCTCGAGGCTCTGGAGACCTCAACACTGGATCTTCATGGGTTTAGGAATATGTGGGTTGGGTTAGGGATTTGGGGCTTCAGGGCTTCTGCGGTTTCAGCGTTTTAGGAGTGTGTGGGTTTGTTTTCACGACCGCCAAGCGCCACCAATACAGCTGTTATACGATGTAAATCGTCGTGCAAAGCGGGTAGGCACTGGCACCAAGGAATGTGTGGGTTGGGGATAGGGATTTAGGGATTTGGGGCTCTAGGGCTTCTGGGTTTGAGGGTTTAGCTTTGGGGGACTTGGTGTTTGGGGTGTTGGGGATGCTGATAAGGAACACGGTTTACTGCCATAACAAAGAGAGCATGCTGTAGACTACCAACCCCTACTATGGTAACTTAAATGGGTAGTTGTCGAAATTAGGGTCCCTTTTTGGGTACCCTAGATATTAGGTGCCGTACTATATTAGGGACCCAAAAAAGGGGCCCTAATTTTGACCACCACCCAAATGAAGGCCCTTAACATGAACCCAGAAGATGATCTTTGTGGGTCGCTACATTTCCTTTAGAGTGGCCTTGGAGGGTCCCAAAAAGGGCCCGTAATTTAGGGTTTCGGGTTTCGGGTTTAGGGTTTAGGGTTTAGGCCGGAGGGGTTGAGGGATCACTACTTTGTGGACTTGTGGTACGTGGGGCTCCAATGGGTGGTTGTCAAAAAATCAGGGTCCCTTTTTGGGTCCCTAATATAACACAGCACTTAATATTTAGGGTATCCAAGAAGGGACCATAATTTTGACAACCACCCAAATACCTAGGTTGAATGGTTCTTGACTGCGATGGGAGTTTACTTGCCATGGGCACTGTGACTGCCCATGAGCCTCCAAATCAGCATCCAAGAGAAACCATGCTGACGGTTGAGCCCCAACCCAAACCCACTACCCAGAGACTCC
Organism: Symbiodinium sp. clade A Y106; assembly: GCA_003297005.1. NCBI lineage: Eukaryota > Dinophyceae > Suessiales > Symbiodiniaceae > Symbiodinium > Symbiodinium sp. clade A. Next base: position 20,059 of record BGNK01005797.1, read on the forward strand.
AATATTCCTTAATTAATGAATTCATATTAGGGATCCCTAATATAATTTCAGGTATATTCCTTAATTAAGGGATATTGGAGTCTCTGGGTACCCAAGACTCAGACCAACTTAAAACTCTCACCGCTGGCGTCAGGCCAGGGTCTTCGGAGGCTCTGGAAGAGGTCTTAGGCTTCGGGATCGAAGCTGTTGGGTCGTGGGAGGGTTCTACTGCTCTTTACAGGCTGTCAAAAGGACCAGGCCGCTTTGCAGATGGGTTCTACCAAAAAGCATACTTAGAAAGTCAAGTCATTCACAGCCTTTCTAAATCCTGCAGAAAAAGCCATACTTCCTAAGCCCCGTGATTTCCTCTGGGCCCCAAGGCGTGCATGGACGTCAGCTCCAGGGTCCTTTCTTCACTTAAGAGCGCTTGGGCCGGGCTGAGGTTTCGGGTGTGCGGCCATTGGGATTTCGAGCTCGGCTTTGGGGTTTAGGGTTTAGGGTTTAGGGTTTAGGTTCGAAGTTAAGGTTCGAAGTCTTCTAAGTTCAGGGGGTCACCACAGAATTTGCAGTCCTAGTTTCGCGTAAAGTAGAGGGCTTTGGGCTTGGGCGTGCTATGGGCATTTCATCAAGCCGAGAAACGCTTAAGGGGTATTTCCGCAACGGGTGGTTTCCAGGGCTTTCTAGTAACTCTAGTAGTTTTCATAGGAGTTCTAGGGTTTCAAGTGCTCTGGCTCGCGTAATACCCGGACCCTTCAACCCTGAAGCCGCCGACTGACCCTACTATAAAAGCCTGAAAAATGACTCCCTGGTACTTAGTAGGGAATGGGGGAATGGGTTATGGGGACTCTTCTTGGGGACTAACTACTATAGGGATCCATTCCCCCACTCCGTACTAAGCACCAGACAGATGATATTGTAGGGACGCTAAACCACCCCAAGGAACTACACTGCTATTTACCCTGGCTCCTATGTTTGCATTCCGCCCGCAATCCTCAGACCACTACATATTACTACGCAGGCCTTGAGCCCCAAACCCCAAATTCCTCAACCCTAGGATCCTGGATCCCCTCTATACCCCTCAAGGGTTCAGGGTCCAGGGTTTAGAGTTCCAGATGAATTTAACGAGGATCCAAAAGGAAGGACCCCTAAGTAAGATAACCCTAAACCCTACAGCCGAAAACCTAAACCTTAAACCCAAAACCCCAAACCCAAAGCCCTACACCCCAAGCCCCAATCCCTGAAAACCTAAAACCCTGAAACCCTCAACCCTAAACCTTAAACCCCAAAAGATTCCTAAAGAAAACCCGAAAACCCCCAAGCCCCAAACCCTAGAACCTACAGTTCCCGGCCTCCTTCTTCCTCTCGCATACCACCTGCTCACACGAGGCGGAGGCGGAGAGGGGGGTGGGGGGGGGGATCAAGAAGTTCAGTGTTCATGGCGTGGGTTTAGAGTTGAGGGTACTGCGGCAGAAGAAGCCTCCTAAGAGTTCTACAGGTGTTAAAATGGGGTTTCATATGTGTCCTTTACAAGGGTGCAACAACGTTATGACCATAACGCAGTACCAAATTGTGCAGTTAACTGGCCTCCGTGGGGTGGCACCACTGTTTTCGTGAGAAAACCCCTCGACTCCTGGGTTTTTGGTGTTTCGGATCCAGGGGCGCTGGGCTAATGCGCTTAAGGCCTAGGGCCGGGCCCCTGAAAAAAAAATTCTCGGGAATGCTTGCTGTAAGGGCTTGAGGCTCTAGGGTCCCAGACCTGGCCGGAGGTTTAGGGTTTAGGGTTTAGGGGTTTAGGGTTTAGGGGTTTAGGGTTTAGGGTTTAGGGCTTAGGGTTTAGAGGTTTAGGGTTTAGGGTTTAGGGTTTAGGGGTTTAGGGTTTAGGGTTTAGGACTCTTCTTTCAAAATGCCCCAAGCCCTACAAAGCCCTACAACCTCCAAAGACACGACTCAACGAGCATGAGCTAAGGCTTTTTAAACTATAAAAATGGACGATGCTTTTGTTAAAAAACCAACAAGACTGCTTTTTAAACTATGAAAGAGACTATTTTTTGTTATAGTAGAAGCCAGAAAGTTGGAACATCAATATCCTCATGCCCTTAAGGTAGAGTATAGGGGATCCCAGCACAAATCCTCCTAAACCCATGTTCCAACTTGCTGGGGTTCACTGTAAAACAAAACCCAACAAGAATGAGCTAAGATCTTCCCACCGAGAGCCTCCAGCCGCTGCTGAAGGTCGCCTACCTGTGCCTTTCGAAGTCGAAGCGCACGGGGCGTAGGGTTTTTTGGGCTTAGGATGGCTTAATAAAGGGACCTCAATAATTAGAATAGGGTTTGCGGGTATATTATACCATAAATCCCTGAAGGAACCCTCAGGAATAATGTTGGTAAATACTGAGGCTTCTATATTCGGGTTTCGGGCTCAGGATTCAGGGTCAGTGATTTTTTGGGTCAGGGTTAGGCTCAGGGTTTCAAGGCTTGGGATTTGTGTTCTTCCGTTTCACACATGTTAGGGTTTGTGTTCAGGGTTCAGGGCTTAGGGTTTTGGCGCTCAGAGACGTTTTGCAAGTGTATATTTGAAGGTTACAGCACTCATATCCTCAGGGTTCGCACTCGTTCTTTCTGAACCATATGAAACTACGGCTCTGTCGGAGGGTTTGCTAGGATTGTGTAGAGGTTTGCAGGGGCTTGTAGCATTCGATGATTTCTACGGTCTTTGCAGGGATGTTCGTACGTGAATAATACATGTCAGTTTCGGTCACAAACCCAAAAACGGCAAGGCTTCATGAATAAGGATCCGGATAAAGGACGTAATATGATCCTTTTTCTCAACCCCATGCCCCTCCCTAGCCCTGTATTATCCACAACAAGGATTGCAACCATAACTCCCATAGCTTAAGGGGATTGGGCAATGACAGCGGCAGTAAGAGGAAGGGAAGAAGGAATGATGCAAGCAAGGACACCGTGATTATGCACACAAGCTTACAAGCTAAATGAACACAAGTGAAGGATCCCATTATGAGAACCCCAGCGCACTGCGGGGACATAGGTCTCGGAGGCTTAAGGTTCAGACGGTCGAGGTTGTTGGGCTTCGGCTTGGGTGGGTGTTGGAAAATGGACAAGCCTTAAGCATTCTGCACATTCCGATAGCGTCCCTCCGGTTTCCAGAAAAGGGTGTGGGGCAAACAGCTTGCGCGCACAGTGCCATTGAAATAAAGTGTTCGAGAGGTATCCTCCTTGCGACGAGGCCCCTGTGTTACACCAGAACCATCCTTGCGGTTTAGCGTTACCTGCAAGGGCGTTGGGATTATGCTCTTCAATGCCTGTCGGGGTTTTGCATGTGTGCTCCACTTCTGCACTGTCGGAAGGCATAAGAAAGGCTTTGCAAGGACACCCAAGACCCCAAACCCCAGATCTGAATCCTATCCTTACCTTTGGTTAGTAGGGAATGGAGGATGGTAGTAATAGTAGTTATAATTGTACCCCATTCCTCCATTCCCTACTAACCAAAGGTAAGTATCGGGGTTCTGCGTGTTGAGGCCTCTACCACTCTCGCTGACTCTACCGCCACGGTAAACCCAAAGGCCGGTGGACCGTGGAGCCAAAGACCCATGAACTCGCAACTAACTATTGTGGGTTGTAGTTTAGGGTTTAGGGTTTCAAGAAAAGCCAACAGAGCTTTCAGGGCCTGGAGCACATACAGGGGATACATAGGCTTATACTTAGAAAGAGTACCCAAGTCATGGACATAAGACACCAGAGAAAAGCCCTAGGACCTGGACCCCAACCCCCCCTTGCACCTCCAGGCGCTGCAGCCGAACTCCAACATCGACCTGGCTCTTCGTCCCGAGCTTTGGGGAATTTCTACATGTACAGATAAACAGATATACAGATATGCAGATATACAGACATACAGATGATATGTAGATATGCAGATAGACATACATACATACATAAATGTACATACATATATATGGGGGTGTTGAAGCGCGGTGATTTTGGGATGTCAAGCGGTCTTCAGGCCATTTTTGTTACAGGACCCTTTTCCTCACATTCCGGCCTTCAAGGTTCAGGGCTTAGGGCTTTAAGGCTCACAGTCTCGGATTTTTTTGGGTTCGGAGCTTCTGAGTCGAGGGATCTGCAGCCAGGGCTCCAAGCCAACTTTCAGAGGCAACCCTGAAACCTAGAGCAAGAAAGTTTAGGGTTAGGGTGTAAAGTATTTTGGGATTTTTTTTGGGGGGGGGGGGTTAGGGTTTAGTGTGCAGGGTTTAGAGTTTAGGATATAGGGGGTAGGGTTGTCGATTTTGGATGTTGATTCCTTCTTTTTCTTGCGGAGAAAGCTGAAAGGCGCCTGAGGTTTCGGGCTTGGCTAGACATCATAGGTGCCAGACCCTGACCCAGAGCCTCCAAAACCCCTTAATTAAGGAATATACCTTAAATTATTTTTGGATCCCTTAGATGATTTAAGGTATATTCCTTAATTAAGGGGTTTTGGAGGCTCTGGGGAGGCCTCGCTGAAACATGAGCATCGCTTTAGCTCGCCAAGGCCTGAGTACCTCCACCATTCCAATACATCTGGCGCCAAACTCCTGAACATTCACACCGAACCCTAAACCCTAAACCCTAAACCCTTCTTGTATTTCAGGCTTCAAGAGCGGATACAGTAGCCTGCGCACCTCAAACTCTTAGACTCCCAAAGTGCGCCCCCCGGGGCACCTCCATGCTCCCAAACTTCCGGCTGCCCCACACGTCGCTCGGAGACGAGGCCCCGCACTTTCGAACCCGTGGGCACAAGAAGAAAGAAGAGGATACGACTCCCACCTCTTCGAGCTCTAGATCTCAACTTTCAAGACAAACCTAAGCCCTAAACCTGTCGACAGCAAAATTCCAACACATGAACTTCCGAACACCTTCGCTTTCCATAGGCTACCTTCGAGCCGGAAAGTCGAGCGAAAGAAGTGCAAGGCTCAGGGCCTTTCAGGGGCCTTTCTAGGGCTTAGGGTTTAGGGTTTAGGGTTTAGGGGTTTAGGGGTTTAGGGTTTAGGGTTTAGGTTGGATGTTGGGGCCCACTGCTCACGTTTTGTGTAGCCTTTGGAAGTGTTGTGACCGTTTAAGAAGGCTTTGCGAAGATCTTGCTTAGGTCTTGGAGCCCTTTACGGCTTGGGGAGGGCTGCAAGGAGGCAGGATTGAGGGTTTTAGACTTTGGGCTTTGAGGCTTCGGGGATTCGGTCTTTTCCTTCCTCAGAGAATGTGGTGGATATACGTAAAGGCCTGAGCCATTTCAAAAATTGCCAGGCATAAATTTTAAAGCAATGCCGATATATATATATATATATATATATATATATGTATATATATATATAGCTATGCTGTATACGAGATCATATAACAATATAACCTGAGACCATGTTCAAGTTATCAAAGACTCTTTACTAAGAGAACACAGAGTCAACGTGATGTCCCTTCACACTAGTCGACCCCTCGAAGTCAGGTGATTTGGGGTGCGCTGGGCTTCTTGCTTCAGGCCAAGCCCGAAGTCCTGATCCTTTCCTTCAGCGCCTTTTCAGAACCCGACAAACCCTATGCTTTAGGCTTAGGGCTGTGGCTTTAGGCCAATGAATCCTTGCCACAAAACCGAAACCCTGGATCCAACAGTCCGAAATCCGAAATCCTACGTCCAAGGCTTTACACACTGACATCTCCTATCAACCCTAAACCCTGAACCCCTAAACCCAAAAGATCACAAAGCTCGAGCCGCCAAGCCCTGAGTTCCGAAAGAACCCAAGGCGCCCACGTCCGAAAAACTAAGAGCCTCAGTCCCGAGTTGCAACCCAAACGGAGCCTTAGCTCAAGACAGAACAATGATGCTCACAAAGGCTCTTGAAAATTTAACTCAAGCGCGGCGTATAAGACATCCGCCAAAATAGGTTTTGCAGAAACGGATCCCCAAGTGTACCCATCCTGAGTTCGGAATGCCTCGGCCAATTTTCGCACAAGCGGGCTTCCTACCTACGAGCTACCCGTAAGGCCCTTCTGTAGCATGGCTGGGTTTTATAGCAGATTTGTAAGAGGGGACAAGGGGTTTATGGGAACTGGAGGTGTGCTAGTATGCCTGTGAAAAAAAGAGGCTTCCATTTAGATGAAGATCTCCAAGGATTCGTATTCTCTATGATCCCTCCTCTAAAACTCTAACATTGGGGCGGTGAGAAAAAAGCAGCTAAGAAGAACAGCTGCAGGTCTCGGTGTGGGGTTGAAGGTTTAGGGGTCATGGTGAGTTCTAAGGCTTCGCATGGACTGTTTATAAAGATGTTGTAGGATTTTGGGTTTGAGTGCCTTTGATGGTTTTGGTGAAGGGTTGACGACGCCTTTCGGCGGCTTCAGTTTTACAGAGCTGCAGGTGGCACAGGAGACATCAGACGGTTCTGACTACTGTCCCGAATGGAGGCCCCTGCCCATTCCTCATTAGAAGAGATGACATGCTCTTTGGGATCCTGAGCAGGACCAGTTATTCTGTAAAGAGCAAGTTACTTGCAGGGAGACTGCAAAGGAGAAACATTCAAAGTACAAGTGTTCCCGCGATGAACTGCTGCACCCTGAAGCCAAGACGGCAAGAGGGGCCTAGCTGACAAAGCTCGACATCTACCACGTAAAACAAGGCTCGTCTCTGCATGACCTTTGTATACCCTGTCAGCCAAGCGTAGAACTCCGCGTTGGCTGTTGGCTAATGATCACCTCGAAAAGGATCCTCGGTATAAGAGTGATGCCGAAATCGGTAGAAAACAGAAGAACAGCCGAACAGCCCTCAAGCCTATGACTGCTAGATACTCTGCTTGGTATTTTTTCAACAGAAGCATCTACCTTAGACTGCCTTCAGCTACAGAGGCCCGCACGGCATCCTGCAGGCGGCAAAACAGCCACAAAACTCGAGAATCGGGGGCCGATCTGCAACTAAGTGCTTCAATCGGCCAGTAGCTATTTGCACAAGATCCTCCGCGGGTGAAGGAGAAAGGCTCGGGTGATCTAGGGTCTAAGACCACAAATGTCCGAATGCTACGTCATGCTAGCGTCTGTCCTCGTCTTCGTCGTTATGTCGTTGTGCCGTGGTACTGGCAATGGCCAAGGACAGTTGGGGCCGGTGTCGTCGCAATCCTAGTATAGTACCCGAAATAGTAGGAACTCATTATAAGGACCCAACAGAAGGTACCCCTAATTTTCCGAAACGCAAGCGTAGACGCAGAATAGCCACAGCTGTTGTCCTAGTGCAGAGGTGTTAAGTCTTGTGCGGGAGAGTCCGGGTGAAGGATGAAGACGCTCGAAGGCTCTTGTGTTCGGAGCTTAGCTGTTGAAAGCTATTGGCTATTGGACGTTGAGGCTTTGAGGCTTTTGGGGATGGCTCCGGGCGCCGGGATCCTAGGGTTCACGGGAGGACGCAGGTCCTTCGGCTTGAATTCTGAGGCGGCTGAGGGCGATCTTTTACAGGCACTCCGTGCCTGACCCTCCGCCTGCGTGACACGCAAAATCCGGGGACGTCTCAGATTCTAGAACCCTAAGTAGCCAGACGGAGCTCAACCCCTAATCCCGAAACTTTCACCAAACCTGTCGTGTCTCTAAAGCCCCTAACCTGAGTTCTTGTCGTCCTTACTTAAACCCTACACCCTCTAATCGAGCCCTTATAGAAACCTCTACACCTTAAAGAAACCTGCAGGCGATTTCAGAGACTCCCGGCTCCCCAAAGAGCCAACCCTCGCATTTCAAGGGTTTACTAGATGGTTACTATGACTACGAGTCTATCACAGTCTGCTTATATCTTCGATTCCTTCAAAATGACGACAGAAAAAGAAACACAAGAAAATCAATGATCATCCTGACTAGCAGGGAAGATACAGCAAGAACGTCAGAAGTCCTCATGAATCACGAGGTGCCCACAACCTCTACACCCTAAACCCCTGACTCCCAGCACCCCTCGCCCCTACACCCTAAAACCCCCAAACGACAAGAAAAGCCAAAGTTGGGCTCTTCAGGCAGCTCTCTCAAAGCTACATCTCGGAGGAGAAGCCATGGCCAGCAAGAGCAGGAATCCGAAGGTTTGGGGCTCCATTAAGGTATTTCAGCTTAGGTTCTAGGGTTTAGTCGGTTTAGGGTTCCTTCACGTAAGGGTTCCGTTCAAGGGCAGAAAACGGGGCGTTTAGAGGTAGGGTCTAAAGCTTGGGGCTATTTGCTTCAAAGCATTTGCCGGTGTGCAAGGGCTTGAGGGCTTAGGGCTTAGGGCTGTAAGGTCTAGGGTTCGGGGCTCAGAACTAGCTTAGAGTTAAAAGTGTCGTTTAGGGATTAGGGCTTGGGGTTCAGAGCACAGAATTTAGAGAATGTGGAGTACGGGACTGAGGGTTTACGGCGAGCTTTTTGCTCCTGTGCTTCCTGTTGCAGGCTCCACTTGCTTGGAGATTGCAGCTGCTGCTTCCAGGTTTGACGGGGGCTTGCGATTTATGAGTTTGAGGAGTTTGCTTCAGGTTGTCGAATTGCAGGTCGAGCGTTCCTAGAGCTCGAAACCTTTGGGCGACATCTCGGGGCACGGAGGCGCCGTGCACGTTTGGGCCAAAGGCTCTCCGCCGCATCTTGGCGTCGCCACTGCCTTCTGCCTGGCAAGGTCCGCTCGAAACTCCAGGGTTCCCAAATCCCATTACAGGCTTGATAATTGGAAGACGTCTTGAGCAACTATAATTATGATAAGGAACCCCCAAAATAGTACAGGTAATTCTTTAGGCCCCTATAGTAGCCAGGGCTCCACAGACTCCAATGCCCATCAATTCAACGGATCCGTGCAATTACTTTGGGACTTCTCCTCAAGTAGAGGGCACTGCAGTTGTCTTTGGGACTTTGAGGGACAGTTTGAACGATGAGTGCTTTTTGGGAATGCTTTTTGATGCAGCCTCGCTCCAAGCGGAGATTGGAGGATTCTGTGAGGGACCCAGACACAGGCTCAGCTAAACGGGCCGGAAACTTTGAACCCCGAACCTTGAACCCAACAAGCGAAACAAAACAAAACCAATTATTTTACTTCGAACATCCCCACCCTACCGGTAGTCTCATGGTAGTCTGTAGTCTCACGGTAGTCTGTGGGGTTGGGCACTCACGATAGTCTGTGAAGTTGGGCACTCCGGGCAGTCTCACGGTAGTCTGTGAAGTTGGGCATTCCAGGGAGTCTCACGGTAGTGTTTGTGCCGGTATAAAACTATGCCGCCCTACGACGTTTCACAGGTTGTGCGGAGATTTTTTGCAGGGATCCTGAGCTCCTCGGCTAACCGGGTTTAGGGTTTAGGGTTTTAGGGTTTAGGGTCAATTAGCTGCCAACCGGGAATTGTTGATACTTTTCAAGTTTATGCCCTATACTTACGGCATAACTTACAGAAGTTCGCTCTTGCTGATGTTATCACCTTTGTTCCTTGCCTGCAAGGCCCTAGTGCGCTGAAACTGAAAAAGAAAGCGGATATGAAGAGCACAGCCCAGTGTCGCCTTCGGTCCCGAAAGGGTAGCCGAAGACGGAGCCCTCCACACCATTCCTTGGCTCGGTAATTTGGCACTCCAGGGAGTCTCACGGTAGTCTGTGGGGTTGGGCACTCCAGGAGGTAGTCTCAGCGGGCGAGGAGTAATAGCTGACTTTAAAATCTAACAAGCCCACACCGAGGGCAGGGAAAAAAGGCAAGAAACGCCAAGAAAGGACCAAAGCCCACAAACGAGAATAGAAACAAGACCCTAAAGCCCTCAACCCCTAAACCCCTGAAACCCACAAACCCTACCTGCGGCCCAAAAAGCCTACCCTTTAAGGGAAGTATGTATAGAAACCATGATAAGAAACCCGAAGAACGCTGGTGTGTTCGGCTACAAGTAAAACCCCCTAAAGTCCCTAAAGCCCTGAACCCTGAAACCCTAAAGCCCTAAAGCCCGAAACCCTACTAAAGCCCTAAACCCCCGAACCCTAAGCCCGAAATCGTAAACCCAAAACTCAAAACCCTAAACCCCAAACCCTAAACCCGAAACCCAAAAGCCCTAAGCCCGAAATCGTAAACCCAAAACTCAAAACCCTGAACCCTAAAGCCTAAACCCAAAACCCTAAACCCTAAACAACCCTAAACCCTAAAGCCTAAACCCAAAACCCTAAACCCTAAACAACCCTAAACCCTAAAGCCTAAACCCGAAACCCAAAACCCTAAACAACCCTAAACCCTAAAGCCTAAACCCGAAACCCAAAGCCCTAAAGCTTCAAAGATGCCTCAGTGGGCACCGGCCCGCCGTCCCAAGTGGGAAACCCAGGTCGCCATGCCTGCAGAAGCATGCTTGAAAGGGTACAATAGGCCCAGACAACCCAATACCCCTTAATTAAGGAATATACCTTAAATTATAGAGGCCTTAATATCATGATTTAAGGTATATTCTTTTCTGGGGGGTTCCCTTTAAGGGTTCTAGAAGAGGCTTCTTTAGTACAATGAGTCTAGAATAGGGTTCCCTTTAAGGGGGTACTACAGTGAATGCCAGAAAGTTGGAACATGGGTTTAGGAGGATTTGTGCTAGGATCCCCTATATTCTACCTTAAGGGCATGAGGATAGGGTTCCCTTTAAGGGTTCTAGAAGAGGCGCTTCTATAGTATAATGAGGCTCTAGAATAGGGTTCCCTTTAAGGGTTCCAGAAGAGGCTTCTATAGTATAATGAGGTTCTATAATAGGGTTCCCTTTAAGGGGTACTATAGGATTCTGCACTGTGGCGGGAAAGCGCGACTGCGGGCATGGGGCTTGGGGAGGCCCGGGTATGCGCGGGTATGCGCGAGTATGCGCGGGTATGCGCGGGTATGCGCGGGTATGCGAGGGTATGCGCGGGTATNTATGCGCGAGTATGCGCGAGTATGCGCGGGTATGCGCGAGTATGCGCGAGTATGCGCGAGTATGCGCGAGTGTGCCCGAGTATGCGCGAGTACGCGCGATATGCGCTGGTATGCGCGAGTATGCGCGGGTATGCGCGAGTATGCGCGAGTATGCGCGAGTGTGCCCGAGTATGCGCGAGCACATGCGAGCACGCGCGGGTATGCGCTGGTATGCGCGGGTATATGCGGGTATATGCGCGAGTTGACACGAGTTGCAGCGAGCATGCTTGAGTAATGCCGTGTTATAAGATGAAGGTGAACAGCGGGTGAGCGGCGAGCATATAAGCTTCGTGTTTGTGCCGATCGTAGGTGTATATGTTCGGATCGTGCACGGATGTGCGGTGCGAAGACGCAGCTGGCAGCACGGAACAGGTGCAAACTTTTAGCGAGGCGGTCACGTCTCGTATGTGTAGGTCTTGTAGACGTAGCATATGAAGTTTCCGCAACTCACGGTTTCAGGGCGTTGGGGTTTACGGATTATGCAGTTCGGTGTGCAGGCTTCAAGGTTTAGGATTCTGGCGTGGGGGTTTACAACATGAAGATTCGTTTGCATGATGGTGCGGTGATGGCTATGTGTTGCTCCTATGCTAGTGGACGACGATAAGGATGACTTTGGGTCTTTGTTATTTTTTACGTCTTTCGCAATATGACAATTGATAGTAGTGTTTTCGATGGTGATGAGGNTGGTATGCGCGAGTATGCGCGGGTATGCGCGGGTATGCGCGAGTATGCGCGAGTATGCGCGAGTGTGCCCGAGTATGCGCGAGCACGCGCGGGTATGCGCTGGTATGCGCGGGTATATGTGGGTATATGCGCGAGTTGACACGAGTTGCAGCGAGCATGCTTGAGTAACACCGTGTTATAAGATGAAGGTGAACAGCGGGTGAGCGGCGAGCATATAAGCTTCGTGTTTGTGCCAATCGNGCTGGTATGCGCGGGTATATGCGGGTATATGCGCGAGTTGACACGAGTTGCAGCGAGCATGCTTGAGTAACACCGTGTTATAAGATGAAGGTGAACAGCGGGTGAGCGGCGAGCATATACGCTTCGTGTTTGTGCCGATCGTAGGTGTATGTTCGGATCGTGCACGGATGTGCGGTGCGAAGACGCAGCTGGCAGCACGGAACAGGTGCATACCTTTAGCGAGGCGGTCACGTCTCGTANCAGTTCGGTGTGCAGGCTTCAAGGTTTAGGATTCTGGCGTGGGGGTTTACAACATGAAGATTCGTTTGCATGATGGTGCGGCGATGGCTATGTGTTGCTCCTATGCTAGTGGACGACGACAAGGATGACTTTGGGTCTTTGTTATTTTTTACGTCTTTCGCAATATGACAATTGATAGTAGTGTTTTCGATGGTGATGAGGATGATGGTTATTAGGCAAGTAGTGGCTCAGTGCATATGNCTTTCGCAATATGACAATTGATAGTAGTGTTTTCGATGGTGATGAGGATGATGGTTATTAGGCAAGTAGTGGCTCAGTGCATATGATGAGGAAGATGAGTGTATATTCCGCTAGATTAACCTACATTGCATTACACATTGCATTGCGCTACAGCACATTGATTCCATCGCGTTACAAATGCAGTCCAATGTACGTACATACACCCATGCATGCTTTCATACGTGCATATACCTATACTTNAACACACACATACATGCAGACAGCCGTACATACATACATACATACATACAAGCATGCATACATACATACAGACATACCCACAGACGGATGGAGTCAACATGAAGGGCTACCTATGCTGCTCGCCAGCGTAGAATGCTGTAAGGTGATCAAAAGCAAAGATTCCGACATGCGAAACCCTTAATAGGCATTGTCTCCCCTAAACCCTGATTCATCCTCAACCCAGAATGCGCTGCCAAACCTTTTGACGCGGAGTTTCAAACTCATGCCGAAGGACGAACGAAGGCAGCTCTTCAAGGCTTCGGGCTTCATGTGTCAGTATATACATGTATGTGTTATATTTGCATAGAGGGCGGCGCAGCTGATATTAAAATCAGAACTCTTGAAACCCTGGCGGAGCCTTGGACCGATGGGGCGCCCTGATTT
>BGNK01005798.1:1549-34141 GCA_003297005.1 Symbiodinium sp. clade A Y106
GAAAGGGTGGCTGTCAAGGCATCCGGTCTACAGTGGGAGGCTGTGACATGCCGAAAAGGGTGTTGCATACACAAGCCACAGGCAGACTTGGCAGGCTGTTTTGCATACCGAAGTTTCTCATCCCGCCGCCGTGAAGCTCTCAGAATTCTACCGGCTGGGAAAGGGTCCATCAGAAAGTAGCCAGGTTGCTCGCGCATCTTGCGTGGGATTGAAGCGACATGTGCTTCAGTCCCAGCATGCCGGGCTTCAGCCGCCTTGTGCTGACAGCTCTGTCACCTGGCCAACAACAGTCGGATTCGGACCTTTAGTCGCAGACTGTGGAGGTATCGGTATACCCCTTCACTTCCATGTTACAATGACAGAAGCCCCACAAGCCTGAAGCCCTGAAGGAGGTCCGTAATCCTGTGAGGCTCTGGCGTGCCTGGGTGGCCCTGGCCAGCCGCGATAGTTGGACCACGCTGCCTGGGGCCCCGCGCTTCCGATACTCCATTTACGGCCGCTTCGGTTTGAATGCTGGGCCGGGCCGCGCCGGGCCGCCCGCTCTTGCTCTCGCAAGTTCTGTTCCTCATATTCCTCGTCTTACACACAGAGATGATGATGAAGTTCGAGTGAATGCTGCTCCAGGTGAAGCTCCCTTAGCCGGCCATTTAGGGTACTAAATAAGGCTAAATAAGGGGTCCCTATTTACGGAAACTCCTACATAAAACAACCAAAATCCAAAACACCCATAATGCCCCATACAATCTACAGAATCTATAATAACCTATAATAAAGTTCTGCAAATAAAAACCCTAAACCCTAAACTAAACAAAAGAGCCAACATCCAAAGAAAGGAATGGCCACACAGCCACCAGCTGGACCGAGCTTCCTCCTCACGAGCCGAGGTCCTTCCGTCTCTGATTCCTGGACACATTTGGGAGAAGTTGAGGGTTTGAGGTTCCGTTAAAGGGATCTATAAGGGTTCCTTTAAAGGGATCTTTAAGGGTTCCTTTAAAGGGATCTATAATATGAAGTTGAGGGTTTAGGGTTTAAGGTTGAGGGCTTTCGTGCTGGGATGTAGGATGTTAGCGGGTTCGGCTCGGGTGATGGAGTCTGAAGACTTTTAAGGAGTCCAGGGGTGGCACAGAGGCATGAATGGAAAGTCCTAGGCGCTAGCCGCTCTACGCTGAGGGGTTCTTCACATTGCCAGGTCTCTTCCGTGTGGACGTGGAGGGATCGGACGCTTCCATGGTGAAGGCCCGGAGAAGCCTCCGTTGATGTCTCCGAAGCCACTGCATCTGCCTAGAGCCTCCAAAACCCTTTGATGAAGGAATATACATTTAAATCATAAACGTGATCCTATTATAATTTAATATACTTTGCTTGATTAAGGGGTTTTGGAGGTTCTGGGTGCTCTGAGGTCTGGAACGCGACGACGAATTTCGGCAGCGGCCGCGTGGCTCAGAATGGCTCGGAAGCCGAAAGCTCCTGAAGATAGGGTTTAGGGTTTTAGAGTGTCGGGTTTAGGATCTTGAGCGCTGTTGTCCCAAACCAGAAAACCGAAGCCCAACGACCCGTGCTGTCGAGACTGAGACCCTTGCCGAAATACTCGCAGGTGGCGAGTTGTCCATGGGCGAGACGGGTCTCATGCTCGTCACCAAGTTCGGCCTCCGCAGGTCACTTGGATCTTGTTACAAGTCACTAGTGTCACACTGGGGATGCCAGAATGAGCCCTGTGTGGCAGACTTCCCAATTTAGGGTTCTCGAGGAAGTGGGACGCCCTAGACCTTGAGCCCTAAAAGCAAAGAGTACAGCATTCGATCGCGAATGTTGATATTTAAAGTTTATTGAATGCAGGACTTGTCGCCTACCCTGCATGTAGCTTCTTTGGCGATGAGCGTGTTCTAAAAGGAGGTCAAGAGCAAATTTCGGAACACACGATTGAGGACGTCACCGAAATGCACGCAGGGTGTGCGATGGTGAGCATACGTAAATGTGCGCCATGTGCGACGGCCATTGCAACAGAAGCCCAACAACAGACAAACAGAACTTGCATTGCAGGTGTGACTGGCATGGGCAACTGCATTTCTAGAGGCTTTAGGCTCTACTAGATAAGTGTTTTCAAAATCATTGCTTAACCCCAAA
Organism: Symbiodinium sp. clade A Y106; assembly: GCA_003297005.1. NCBI lineage: Eukaryota > Dinophyceae > Suessiales > Symbiodiniaceae > Symbiodinium > Symbiodinium sp. clade A. The sequence goes on from BGNK01005798.1 coordinate 3,674, forward strand.
CCCCAAACCCTAAACCCCAAACCCTAAACCCCTAAACCCCTAAACCCCTAAACTCCTAAACCCTAAACCCCAAACTCTAAGCCCTAGACTCTAAACCCCTAAACTCCTAAACCCCAAACCCTAAACTCTAAACCCCAAACCCTAAACCAAACTCTAAACCCTAAACCCTAAACCCCAAACCAAGGTATGCCTGGTATCGCCGAAACAGCACGAGCGACTGGGAGTCCCTCACAGGCGTCTGGAACAAAAACGAGGAGCCAGCATATATGTAAAAAAAAGTCAGGCGTCTGGCGTTCCCGGCCCCCCNAGGGTCTTAACAATTGGAATTTGGCTTGGGGGGGGCCGTGGAGCGCGTGACCATATATATGTATGTATGTGTATATATGTATATATATATATGTCTGTATATACATATATGTATATATACGTATATATACGTAAATATACGTATATATATATATATAAATATATATATATATATATATATGTACGTATGCATGTATGTATGTATGTATGTGTATATATGTAGTCTTGGTGACTTAGATGAGTGCAGTTGTAACTCCTACTTATTCTTCTATTCTTGTATGCCGGACCCATGAGCACTGGCCTCGCTTAACTTGGGGTGTTCGCACCGGAGGCCTTTTGTGATCAGTCACGACAAATTGTGATGATCGGTTGACCCTGGGGATGTGGCGATGCCACAGCAGTGCCGGAGCAGTGCTCTGTCCCATCAACGCTCGCAGATGGTGACCCTTTGCAGCGCGGAAGTGAAGTGTATATATATAATACAATATAATATACTATAATATAATATAATATATTATAATATAATATACTATACTATACTATAATATAATATAATATAATATAATATATATACATATATACACATATGTATAAATTAAAGATGCAGAGCGAATGTATGTGCATAATTATGTATGGTAACATACATACATATGCAGATAAACAAAATAGTGTTTATATCAACATACAAACACATGAGCAGAATAGACACGTTAACAGTTAAACGGGCGGTTACGTGCTGTAGCATACACATACTTATACACGTGTATGTGTACATACATACTTGCATGCATACATACATACTCTTTCATTCCTACTCCCTCGCCTATTCTCTACAATGTCAGATGGGAGGAGTTCCCAGCTGCAGACGAACTGGGTGCCTACCCCGAGACCTTCAGCGACAACCGCTACCAAGGACAGCTGTCTGGGAGATTGGAGGTTTTCGACTAAACCCCCTGCACGTTGGTGGATGATCTTGCTCCCTGGCTTTCCTGAGTATCTAACATTTTCCGACTCCTGCAGTCGGAATCAGGTGTGAAAAAACCGAAACCACTGAAGAGCCCCTCAATCCAGCGTTTATCCACCCGTTTCGTACTTGCGCAGGTTACGCCCATCCCTGGCGTGCTGGCCCAGACGGTAGAATTTATGTGATGCTCAAGCGGCTCCTGGGATCGCATGGCAGGGTCCTGGTGATCTTGGGGCCGCAAAGCCCTAGACTCCAAAAATGCCTAAATCCTAAAGCCCTAAACCCTCAATCTCAAGTCCTAAACCTCCCTAAACCCTCGAAACCCGAAACCCTTGCGGCACGCTGCGTTGTTGGGGACAGCGTGGGCCCCTCCGAGGAGAGCAGAGTGGCCCACGCCGGATCAGATCCCCGAGTCGGGGACGCGCGACAGGCGGGTCCCAGGGCTCCAGTTTCCTTTTTTCGGTAATGGAACATAAGTTGTACGGGCCTTAGTAAATAGAACAGGGTTTTGGGGTGTTACTGCACTTATATTATTATAGTATGACGCCATATTCCGCAAAAAATTGCCGGCGCCACGGCTCCAGGCCTCAGCGAAGAGAGTGTTTTGTCCTTGGCGCTTGGTATGCTCTGTTGCCTCCATGAGGGAGAGAAGCGTGTGCGTGCTCGCTGCTGCACGAGGTATGCCATCTGGAGTTATGATCTTGACGACGGAGAGTGGAGGCAGTTAGGGCTCTGACAGCCGTGGGCATCGCAGAATTCCCTTGACTCGCAGTCGCAGGAGAGCGACACCGGACTTGCCGAATTTCCGTGGCAAGACGCTGAAGACTTACACCCGAGGCGCGCTGTGCTTAAGGGGCGATCCCAGCTCCAGTAACGTCCCCGTGATTCCAAAGTGGCTGTGGTCGTTTGGTGGAAAAATCTTCGGTTCTTGCCCTGCGCCGCATCGTACAACGCAAGAGCTCCCTTCAGGTTGCCCCAACTGCCAGGGAGTCTCCGGCTTCAACGGAACCCTGGCATCCTGGAGCGGGAAGCAGCAGGCACGGGAAGAGCGGGGTTCTTTCGAAAACACCCTAAACCCGAGACCTAGACCGCTTGGGCCTCTCAGTGTAGACGGATGTTGCCGTTTATTAAGCAAGGGTTTGTGCTTCTCGCTCTGTCTATTGATTCATACATGCACATATGTATATGTATATAAACACATTCAAACATACGTGTATGGCTGAGCAGATGGGCCCGAGACGCAAGCGGAGCAGGTCAAGTACGGGAACGGCAAGCTCTGTGGGGCGCCGCCGCCGTGTCTTTGGGATTTGAAGTGAGAGGATCCTGCATTCTGTGCTTGGAAGTCTCGAAAACCCTGTAAGCCACTTGAGAAGCAAGCTCAACTTGAACTTGCGCTCTGCTTGCCAAACGACTCGAGAAGTTGTGCCTTGAGTGAACCCCTAAACTTCCTCAGCCCTGTGCTCTAAGCCGTGAGTCCCTGAAGCCCCCAATCTTCTGATGATCCTGACATCAGTCGGAGTGCTGAGGTGCTGCGTTATCAAGGCCTCGACTCCTAATGTGGAGTATTGATCCAAAGAGTACTACTATGACTTGCTGTCATTCTTGCTTTGGTCTTACCAGTCTTCTCATCCTTATGCCTATGACAGCAACTGGCCTACCACCGACTAGTACGAGTAAGTACAACTCCTATCACTAGCACACCTTGTAGTCTTCACGTTTTGAACATTACAACTCGCAAAAGCCCGAATTCACCACGCTGTCGAAACCTCTGTGGCTTCTGCCAGGCGGATCAAGATCCCGAGGTGAAGCCTCAGTGCCTGATGCCCAGAAGCCTAGGGCTTTAGGGTTTTAGGGCTGTTGGGTCCCAGCAGAGAGGTTCAGGGTTCAGGGTTTGATTCCTAGCGGCGTAGAGGAGTTTTTATGTGTGTGTATATATTGTTTTATAGATGCATACTGTGAAGTCTTGGTTCTAAACCGTGGGTCTCGGGAAGTTTGAAGAGTTTTGGTGTGTATGGCACTATAGCTACTGATCTGGGGTCTGAGCCTCGTGCGAAGTTCTGCGCTTTTCTGCGTGGAAGCGAAGATATGTTTGCAGAACCGTTTGAGCCGAACGCCTTCTTAACCCCCTTTGATATTCTCCAGCTGGAGCTGACAAGCGAAAGCTTGAAGACTTGGCCCCGAAACTGCTAAGCCCTAAACCCATGAACCCCGAACCCCGAACCAACAATCCGAAGCCTGAAGATAGAGAAAGCCTTCAATCCTAAACCCTAAAACCCCACACACAAAAATCCTAAAACCTAAACTACCCTACACCCTAAACCCTAAACCCCTAAGCGAAGAACCACTAAGTGCCCCCAGGTTGGAAGCCACAGGCCTTTAGCCTCCCGACCTGGGGCGGTCGCTTGGACTTCAGAGCATTGATTCAGTGCTTTTTGGAGGGATTTTGGGGTTTAGGGTTTTAGGGTTTCAGGGTTTGGGGTTTCAGGGTTTCAAGGGTTCGGGGCTTCGGGGTGAAGTTAGCCCTAAACTTAGTGGCAAGCTCGGCGCCGCAGAGCATCCGAATTGAAACGACTTTTATACCCGGGAAGTAAACTCCAAAAGAAGTGTCGTCTCGAACTCTGTTCCGTCCACATTTTGGAGAGGTTGAGGGTTTAGAGTTTAGGGTTTAGGGTGAAGAATGGTGCCCCAAGAGCAAGGACACCGGGACCTGAGGGCATCAAAATGCCATGCCCGGAGCCGACGCAAATAGCCCAGCCTAGGCAACCATACCCGCGGTCTCTACCTGCGCGCCTGCCACGGGGAGGCCGGATTTTGCCAGGATGGAGTGCTTTGGCTTTCTCTTGCAAGGCTCCTTCGAAGGCCGTTTTTCTGGAGTGGGCATTCTTCGCCGAGGTTCGGGTGGAGCGCTTTGTGGTCGCCACCGTAGACAACTTGCGCCTCACCGCACTTCAGAGAGATCGGAGGTTGCTCTTGATGGTTTAAGGTTTAGGAGTTTAGGAAAGTTTAGGGTTTATGAAGTTTGGGGTTTAGAGGTTTTCAGGTTTAGTGTTTTAGTGGGCTTTTAGGGTCAAGTCAATCCGTCGGATCCCAGGACCGAGGATGTTCTGGATTCCCTGCCAGTGAGCGATTTCGTGGATGGGACCTGGCAGGAGGTTGCCGGCGAGCCGTTGGCAACTCGCTCGCTCCCAGGGTATTGTTATTGTTATTGTTGCCACTATCATAATACTGTTTGTATAATTTACCATAATTTGAATACTATTTCTTGTTCTTGTTAATAACAACAATTGGGGCTAGGTTTGTTTTGTTCTGGGGACGCAGCTTTGGGTTTTCGACCTCGGAGCATTCGCTGCTTCGCCATGCGTCAGGTGATTGATCCATCTATGGCCACGCAGCTTTTCCCCGCCAGCGGCAAGAGCGAAGCCAGGTGAAGATATTTTGACAGTTGTACTTCTCCTAAGTTATTATCCTAGTCAGCATGCTAGTATGATAGTAGTAACAATAGCAGTCTTAGTTATTACCCTACTCATCATGCTAGTATGATAGTAGTATCAAGAGCACTCTGTGCGAGCAGGAGCCTTGCGATGTTAACTTTGGGTTGGCCGCTTCCTTCGAAAGTTTCGCCCCGAGGAGAGCACGGTTCGGACAACCGCAGGCGGCATCATCTTCAACGGCACCTTCGAAGTGAGGTGGGGAGGTGTAGGATTGAGGATTTAGTTTGGGTGTTTAGGATGGTTTAGGATTGAGGATGGAGCTTGGGAGTTAGGTGTTGAGGGTTTAGGAACTCCGGAATGCATCGGTGGCTCGTGACTTACGCCTTGCAGTTGCGTTTGTGTGCAGGGGGACTCAGCAGAATGCCGCCACTGAAGCGGCGCACGCAGAGTACAAGGTCCGTTTCCAGCCCATCGAGAAAGCGAACGCCGCCTGTTCGCAGGGTCCCGTCTTGCCCAAGCGAGCGTGCTTCAAACACTCGGTTGTGAAAAGCAGAGAGTATTCTAGTATTGCTTATTATTTTTCTGTTTACGATTCCTTTTAATATTTTCTCTACATAGCTCTGTTATAACTATTATAACAAACTCTAATGACTCTAAATACTATGATTCCTAGTATTACTTATTACTATCACTATCTGCCTCTTGCCCAGGAGAGGCGCTACGTGTACTTGAAGGCACAGGCGCTGGGCACGCCTCGACCACACGTCTGGCGCCACTGCGTGGATGTGCTGACAACAGGCCGAGTCCGGGAGAAACAGAATAATAGCAATACCAAAAATAGTAGTAATGATAATAATGGAAAGAGCAATTATAGTAGTCGTCATAACAGTAGTAGTGCTAACAATAGGAATTATATTCGTAGGAACAATGATCAATAGTATTAATAGCCTTGCCTTCGACAGATCCTACCGAGCTGCGAATTGACTTGCCGCTCTGTGTGCTCTGGCAAAAGCCTAGCGTGAGGCTACTTCAACCAGTGGCATCCCCGCTTCGAGTTCACCCGACGCCCGGACGGCAGCCGCTCAGCGAACCTAGCAAACTTCGGCCACCCTCAGCAAGACTGAAAGGTGTTTGAGAAGCCAGTGAAACGAGAGTCGAGAGTTAATCATGGAAGCCCTGTCGTGTTACAATCAGCCCGAGCCTGCCTTGCTGGTGACAGCAGCCATGACCCACAGCATTTCTAACATGTAGCAGGGTCAGTTTAAGAATTAGACTCGGTTTTTGGGGCCCATTATACTATAACTATAATAAGGAACCCCCTTCTTCTGCCAGCATCGTGGGTTTACGTTCGTCACGGCTCCGAGGCTTGAGCTTCTACGCTGGGAACACGGGGGTGGACAGCGTTTCGCGCTGCGACGCGCCTTGGCATCCTGTCATCCTGTTGGCCAGCTGGGAGTTTCCGAAAATGAGGGGTACCTGATTTTGGGGTCCTTATAGTAAGGATCCTACTATTTAGGGTACTATATGAGGGTCCCCTATTTTCGGAAACTCTAAATGAGCCACCTTTTTCGCAGTTCGTGACGTTTCACAGGACTCGCCCGAAGCGCAGCCTGACACCGGCATCGTGCTGCTGGAGGCCTCATCTTAAACCAAGATCCCGAATCACGTTCCGAAATCCCGAAGCCTTTGTTCAGAGAGTAGTAAGCATCACAGCTACCCTTGTAGTATCCTTAAACGACCCTAAACTCTAAACCTTAAGCCCTAGCCCTTACAGTAACCCTTACACTTACCCTCAACTCCCTTGAATTCCCTTGAGTCCAAGAGGATGGCGCCTGGCGCGCGCTGACAGGGCCAGACACGAAGTACCGCAAGGAGGCGCCAGCAGCTTCTTTGGTTCGGAGAGTTTAGGATGGTTGAGGGTTTGTGGGAGTTTAGGAGTTTTTGGGGTATGGAGTGAGGGTTCAGGGGTTTAGAGAAGAATTTAGGGTTTAGGGGTTCAGGGATCGTTCGGGGCAGCTGGAGTCTGGACTACTTTGTGGGCGGCTGTTCACTGCCAGGGCTTCACCTGCGGTTGGGGCCAGTCCAAGATCTATGTCTCGTCGGACCGGAGGACCCTCTTCTCCACCGGCGGTTCAGGCCAGAAATGGATAGGGGCCTTAAGAATTACCTATACTGCTTGGGGGTTCCGCATTATAACTATAGTACAATGGGCCCCAAAACCCTATTCTAACTTTTAAGGCCCCTACATGAGAAGCCGTAGACTACACCCCGGCTCGGAGTTGTGTGAGGTCAGTACTATTCCTTTGACGAAGCGAAGGGCTGGTGGCTGCCTCTGGATGAAGCCAGCTACGGAGATGCGCGAGGACGGCGACGGCACTGTAATTATCACTGTAAATCCTTATTCATGAGCGACGATCAGACAGATGTGAGCCCGTGACCTCTCTGGCTTTCTTTCTCTGAATTCTTGAACTATAGTAACCCTGATAGTTAGACTCTCCCTCTCTGTGCTGATCGTGGAGGCTTCTTCACACAGCTCACGCAGCAGCGGAGTGAGCCGAACCTGGTCCACGCCGATGGAGACTGGGAAGTTGAAAATGTGGCATGGTAATATACATATAGATAAATGACATATGTTTTGACATACACAAGTGGCTTATGTCGAGTTGCTAGGGCCCTGTCTTCCTCCGTCTGTTTGCGCTTGCCACAGCTGTTTCGCGCAACATCCCCTTTGTGTTTTTTTGGGGTTAAATCTTACTGAGAAGCTTCGTTGGACTATGATTGCCGATGACGCCGCTGAGTTTTTGGGACAATGCTGTACGGAAGAAAAGCCTTTGGGCGGTTTGCGCTGGTCATTGGCCCAAGATGTGCATGACCAACCCCAGTTTGGTCTATATACCCAGAGGTAGGTAGTGGGTTATGGATAGGTTAGTGGTAGAGGTAGATCGGACTTGGTGGAGGTCCTGCGAACCTTGAAGCCGAACGTGAAGCCCAAGAAGACCCAGGCATCTACCACCTGCCCAAACCGATCGACCAGGCCGACTGCAGCGTCTCGCGGCTTCAGGGATGGAAGCGATGAGTTGAAGAGAGTCAAGTATATACTATAGTATATACTACTGCGCTGGGCCGATAGTTCGACCCACTAGCTTGGACATGCTGGAACTCCCGGTCCCCCACCCTCACCGTAGACTCCTAACACAAGTGAGCCCTGAGGCCTCCTCCGGAATAGAAAAGTGCTATTTTTTTAAAAACTGGGTAGAAATTACTCCGCTAGCCTGCGTAGGGCAAACGACACTTTGAGGCACTCCGCTACTCCGCAAGAGCCTGTATGTTAGATAATACACGTGTAGCTCGAAACTTTCGGCCCGAGGATGTATGCTATATACCAGGCTATATACTATACTATATACAATACTGTATATTATACTACTATTGCTTGCGCCCTGTTTTTGCTTGACAGGACTCTTGACTCGCGTCCGGTGCTTCCGAGGTGACCTGGGACGTTCCGCTGCTGGCTTTGCCGCACCCCACGGACAGCAGCAAGGCCTCGGAAAGGCTTTGAGAAGCGAAGAGCCACCGCATATGTACCAGCAGCCATGGGCTATAGTAGAATACAGTATAATATAAAAGACTATAATATATTGTAGTATAATGAGAAGGTTTCCGGCTTCCTCATGGAGCTTCGCACGGACCCGGCGAAGAACTGCACAGGAGCCGCCTGCGTTCTCGTCTCCAAGCATCGTTTCTCTTGTCTTTGGCAGGCTTGCCGACGGGGGACAGCTTGAACGAGACATGCATCCAATTCAGAGAGAGTTTCAGAGCATGGGACTGGTAGAGAGAATGGTGATGGTCCTGTGACAACTGTGCCTAAGTAGCAGCTGCTCATCTCGTCATCCTGCATTCTTGCTCTGGACCCTGAATTCCCAAGAGCCTGCACCCCTTGAAGCCCCAACAGTCCTCCTATTCCACCACATTTCGAGATCCCCAAACTCTACCTCTAAACCTGAAGTAAAGCCCAGGACGAACGAACCGTCGCGGAGGCCTTGGCCGAGAAGAATCCCAAGCCACTCCGGCGCGGACACGTGTGGCACGCTTTTGATGCACCTCGGACTTCGCGTGGGTACCCTTTCGTTGTGAACTTTTTGGGATATTTTGGTGGGTAGATTTAGGGTTTAGCCTTCAGTGTTTTGGGTGGTTGGGGGGTTGGGTGAAGATTTTGTTAGCGCGATCATACTGTTCCGGCTTCAGTTTTTGTAGTTTTCTAGGGTCACCGCGATCATACCCTAAACCCTATAAACCCTAAACCCCTAAACCCTAAACCCCTAAACCCTAAACCCAAACCCTACATCACCATCAGCCCGTGCTTCCTGCACGTTGCTTGCGGAAGGAGTCGCGCCTGGCCCGCAAGACTTTGCCTATGGACTTGGCCACCTACCATCCGTTCAACTCGCAGTGCCAAAGCCTCTTGGCCTGGCGAGTCAGAGGAGGGAAATCAAAAAGGAGGCGCTTGTAGCAGGGGTAGAGCGTTCCAAATATCAAGGGTCCCGCAAGGATCTCATATTATACGAACGGCGGAGGCGTTTCAGACGAGAGTCTCGTTACTTGGGCTTAGCCCTAAACCTGCAAAAGTAGCGAGCTGCTATCCCAGCACCAGGCTTAGCTCAAACGCAGTCCATGGCAAACCAGGAGGCTCACACCTTGTTTTACAGCACAACGACAGCCGCTTCGCTTGTTCATAGTCAAAAGCTCTGAGATGAAAGCCGACATTTGTGTACACTTTGGGCTGTTGGCTGTTTCCATCTCCAGCAACAGTGAGCATTCGGCACCGCTCCAGGTCTATCCTTTCGTAGCAAAACCCTGCCGACAATCACAGAACTCAGCTTTGGCCATGCACTCTCGACACACTGGATCTTCAGCAAAACCTCAAACCCCAAGCCTAAACCCTCTTCGGGGCACGGTTGCTTGGTCGGGGTCGGAAGGTGAAGCTGTCGTCAGCGCTTTCCTCTTGCAAAATGCCTCGCAGATTGCAACTTGGCCAGCAGATATGCTATGTTCCATCATATTCTTTTTATTATGTTATATTGTATACTGTTATGTTGTTATATTCTTGTATATTATCTTATACTGCAGTATGTTACAGTGCACTACAGCATATTTCAGTATAGTGTACAGTATGCGAAAATTCAGTAAACATGTCGTATAATGTGAGTGAATGCATATCGTACACATGTATATATATATATATATATACACACACACCTGTATGGGTATGTATACATACATACATACATACATACATGTATATATATATACACATACATACAGAATATGTATTCATTCTGTGGCGCAGCGTGAGCAGATGCCGCCGAGTTGTGTGACGCTCCGATTCACAAGCGCTGTCGCTGATTCCTGGCTTTGGCTCTAGTTTCTTGTGGAACATCGCCCGACCTAGCCCTTTTGTGTCACGTTTCGTGTGTTGTTGCAGCCATGATGTCCGTTCGCGCAGTTGCTCTTGCAGTCCTGATGGCCCGGTTGGCCTCCTTCCTCCAGGGCTGCAGCGAGGATAGCACGGAAACTGCGGCGGTCACGACGACCATGGCGGACAACATGACAACTACAACGACCATGGATGACAATGATGACAACGTCACCACAACGACGATGGCTGCCAACACCACGACTACGACCATGGATGACAACACNGTCACGACGACCATGGCGGACAACATGACAACTACAACGACCATGGATGACAATGATGACAACGTCACCACAACGACGATGGCTGCCAACACCACGACTACGACCATGGATGACAACACGACCAACACCAGTCGCTTGCTGCTGTAGAGGTCTGTGAAATCGGTTCCATGGCACAGGCACCGGTCGGACCAAGACAGGTCGCAGAAAAACTGTTTAGACCGAGTGTACAGAAAACTACGACACTTTTGCACNCGCTTGCTGCTGTAGAGGTCTGTGAAATCGGTTCCATGGCACAGGCACCGGTCGGACCAAGACAGGTCGCAGAAAAACTGTTTAGACCGAGTGTACAGAAAACTACGACACTTTTGCACACCTGCTGAAGGATCAGCTCACGAAAGCCGTAGCATGCCGTAACCGAGTGTACAGGAGGCACCACGATCACCACAGAACTTGCACGATTGCGGTGAAGCAGATAAAAATCTGCTTTCGCGTTCGCAAGATGCCGATTCGTCGAGTGAAAAGTTGCGTCTCCAACTTCTGTTCCTGAAGAGCAATGCGGTTAGAGGTGCAAGAACATGCCCGCTTTGTCTGTGTGCGTGTGAGTGTGCGCGGGTCTGTTTTTGAAGAACTTGCGCAGAACGTCGGTGAACATGCGCAGCATTTTGCTGCAAGTAGTTCAGGCTCTGACCCAGCTTTGTGCCACGTTTCGTGTGTTGGAGCAGCCATGATGTCCGTTCGCGCAGTTGCTCTTGCAGTCCTGATGGCCCTGTTGGCCTTCTTCCTCCAGGGCTGCAGCGAGGACAGCACGGAAACTGCGGCCGTCACGACGACCATGGCGGACAACATGACAACTACAACGACCATGGATGACAATGATGACAACGTCACCACAACGACGATGGCTGCCAACACCACGACTACGACCATGGATGACAACACNCGCTTGCTGCTGTAGAGGTCTGTGAAATCGGTTCCATGGCACAGGCACCGGTCGGACCAAGACAGGTCGCAGAAAAACTGTTTAGACCGAGTGTACAGAAAACTACGACACTTTTGCACGTCTGCGGAAACAGCAGGTCCCGAAAGCTGTACATTATGCAGGTAAGCACAACGATCCCAAGAACTTGTACGATTGTGGTGAAGCAGAAGAAGTTCTGCTGTCACACTCGTTCGATCTGATTTTGACAGGTCTTTCGGCACGAGAAAAAGTGGTTGCATGGCTGCAGGAGGTCTTGGCTCCAAGGAGGTCTTCTCAGCGCTACAGGCACTGTATGTCCAGCTCACCTTAGAGCTCATTGAGAGCTGGCTGTAGCGTTGCATCGTTTTATTCTCGACTGAGTTGTCGTTGCGTTTGGGTGAGAGTGTGCTTCCAACATCAGGTGACCTGTGGTCGCTTCCCGTCTATGTCAGAACCAGACCAGGCGCGGTCCAAAGCCCTAATCCCATAAGCATTGCTAAGTCTTCAAGGGTCCTCAAGAAAAGTCACAAAAGCCACAACTTAAATCCAAAGCCGTGACCTCGTAGCGGTGTCTCCTCATAGTCACGTGGCCTGTGGTTCAGGTCGTGTGGCTGAGCAGCAGAACAGGCGGGGCTCCCCGGCGTGGGCGCGAGAAGAGAGGAACACCTGAACCACAAGCAGCCTCAAGCTATTTCGAGGACTAGCCCTTAACCCACAAACCTTCCCTAAGCCTCCAGCCCTGAACCGCGGAGCTTAAGACAGAACCGGCCAACTCTGCGGCTCTGCCAGGGGAAAGGCTGCGCACGGCGAGCCTGCCCGGCGAGGCCAGCAGCTGCCGGGAAGTTCCAGGCCAAGCTGCCTCCAAAATTGAGGGTTTTGGGGTTTATGTTGGTTCCTATCAACTTTCAGGGTTCAAAACGCCTGAAGAGCATCTGTAAATGCTGAGCCAAGCCTTGCATGCAAATGGGAGCTTCCGAGAATAAGGGGTACCTTAGGGTTCCTTTAAAGGGTTGCTAAAAGAGTACCATAAGGGTTCCTTTGAAGGGCCCTATAAGGGTTTAGAGTTTCCGAGAATTAGGGGTACCTTATTTTGGGGTCCTTATAGTACGGATCCTACGATGTAGGGTACAGGTCCCCTATTTTCGGAAAGCCCCAAATGAGCCCAAATCTCGAACCCCAGCCCGAGTCCCTATACCCTGAACTCCGTAGCCTCTGTAGCCTGAAGAGACCATCTAATGCGTCGATGTGGATTCTTAGTTCGGTTGGGAGTTGAGCTGTGGCTTGTTGCAGTGTTTTGTGCGTCCTTTTGCATGCCCCGCTAATGCTAGTGCAGGGGATCCAGCCGGCGAACGAGCAGACGGAAAAAGGATGGTTAGAAACGCAACCCTAGAAAAGACCCTCGACCTCCACTTTTGGGTTTAGGGTTTGGGGTTTGGGCTGAAGAAAAAAACTTGAAAACCCCGAAACAATCAGCATTTAGGCACAGGAGTCCAGATCTGCCACATGTATAGAACCCTTGTGGAACCCTTGTACAACTCTTACAGAACCCTAGTAAGACTTTATAGAACTCTCATGGAACCCTTATGGACCCCTTAACCCTAAACCGTAATCCCTAATCCCTAAACCCGGACGTAGGAATCCCCATTTCTCGGCAGGGCTTCATGCAGGAGTGCCACTCCCTCAACCAACCATGGTAGTCTGGAGGCGATGGCTGAAAGACAAGGGGGCACAAAAAAGCAAAACCCGGACCAATTATAAAACCTTATTAGAGATCCTAAACCCTAAACCCGAAACCCGACCGAGGTGGCGGCCCCGTCAGCCTCTTCGCGGCAGGGGCCTTCGGACTCGTTGGTATCGGCGAGGACGGCGAGGCCTGGATATCAGGGTTTCGGGGTTTAGGGTTGCAGGAGTTTAGGGTCTGGGGTTTAGGTTTCCAGCCTAAATAGTATTCTTTACGTGGCGGCCCGGATTAGGTTTGTTCAACTGGGATGGGCACTGAGCGTTGAACAGCTTCAGTGTTTACCTGACCCAAAACGAGGTACAACAATGCTATGTACATTTGTATGTATGATGTATGTATGTGTGTATGTATGTATGTATGTATGCACATCAGTTTATTTATTTTTCTTTGTTAGTTTTGTGGATCTCTTCTTACGGTCGCGGCCTCAAATGAGCGCTTATCTTCAATCTCTTAAGCACGACGACCTCTACCCAGAAGGGACACCCAAAAATCCTATACCCTCAAACCCTAAACCCAAACACCCTAAACCCAAAGTCCTACTGTAAACACCTAAACCCTGAAGCCCTAAACCGTGAACCCTGAATCGGCAAACGGCTCACAAGCGCGGACCCTGATCTGTTGGAACCTGCCGCGAGGTCTGGGCCGCTCCTGTAACAGAGGCCAAGATCAGCCATGCTTGGTACAAGCGCTTATGAGGTTTGTATAGGGGTTCCTTAAGTGTTGCCATAAGGCCACTACATGGGTTTTGTAGGCTTACTACAAGGCTGCGAGAAGGTTATGAAAGGGCGTGCAGAAGTATTTCGATTGACAGTACCGTACCATGGTGCCCTGAGATTCATGTGCGAATCTTCCGGGGCGTTTTCTACCAGCACAACGATGTAATCACGTGGTAACTTCATCGTTTCACACAGCCAGTGACGTCGCAACACAACAACGTTGCGTCATCATGGTGTAAACTGAAGCTGGTACAGTCATGGAGCAGTTTGGCAATGCAAACACGCCAGGACACTCAACAGGTAACACAAACAACACAACAGAACCGTCTAAATAAGAACAGCATACACTTTTCGCATTACAGCCTATATCTTGTGAGAATGCTGCAGCACATGTTTCTGATGCATGCAGACCAGACTACTGCATCATTCGTCCCAGTGCATGCTAGAGATTTCGAGGTTTTTTGCCAGGTCGTCGCGACATCCGCCGTTCGTGGCGGCCGCGTGGCCGTCGTCACGTCCAACAAGACCGTGGCTGCCACGGACTCGGGTGGCAGATGCTGTGATCGGGACTTCCCTACTGTTGATGATATAAATCCTGCATTACCCATGATAAGGAACACCATCATTCCCATAGTTTAGGGTCCTTAAGGTAATTCAGGGTTTGTATCATCAACCGTAGGATTTAAGGTTGAGGTTTGGGGGTTCAGGGGTGGTGCTTTTGTGCTTCTCCTCTCCCCGTTTGGGGATCAGGCAAAGGTTGCATGTAGGTGCAAGCATAGTGGCTTGCGCCCTTTGACTTTGTGGGTTGCAGGGATGTGCCAGAAGCTTCATCTGCCCCTGCAGGGCTAACAAAGAGACTTGAAACCTGAAGTGAGTTTCAGGTCTTCTCAGCTTCATCCGGCGCACTGGTCGCACAGCGCAGCTTCGGCTACAGCTACGTGACTGCCCCTTGGCGGCATCATGCTATACTGTCGAAGACCATAGTGTGGTATTGCATAGTCGAACAGAGTAGAGTATAGGAAAGCCTAGCATCTAGGATATCGTATATAGTAGATAGTACCGGGTATAGAGTATAAGCAGTGAAGAGTACAGACTATAGAGCACTGTAGTTCCATGGCGTGAGACAGCTCAGGCGGTGGAGCTGTTCACGGATGGTCGAGTGGCAGTTGGAGCTTACACCAACAACAGAGCCACCAATGCTGTTCAGCTTCTTGTCTTGAATCTGTTTTGCAGGGGTTGTATGCTTTTGTACATTATTCAGCTTCAGCTTCTTGTCTGGAATCTTTAGTTCGGGCACGCCTCTACCCCTTACACGCATTGTGCCAGCACTGGCTTGTGGGGTGCAGGATTGCCCGGATGGAGATCTACAGCGCAGACCTCCAGGAGCGCCTCACGCAGACCTGGGGCATGCCCGAGCGCTTAGTCGTATGCAAGCAGGTGTTTCCCATGCAAGCTGTGCAGACACGACCGTGATGCTGCCAGCTCACAAAGGTTTACCGCTAGGCAGCTGGACGATGCCCACAACATGGCGGACACCAGGTGCGAAGCTTTGGTGGCGTGTGTCTGCTAGCCAGCATGCAGCATGGAATGTGCGAATGCAGGGTGTATGGTCTGGTGCTGGACGACGTCGAGGAGCATGTCTACGTGGCCGGCGAGTCTGCTGGGGGTAACACGATCTTCCGCTGGAACGGCCAGGCAGATTCCGTGAAGTCTTCCTGCTTTGCTTCCGGGCCCGAGGGGTCGCTGGTCTTCGCTGACAGGACCTTTCCACGGGCACTGCACGCGACACCGGGACGCCAATGCAGATTGGAAGCAGCCTGTACACGCAACCGGAGTCCTGGGGCCTTTGCAAAGCTGAGGTGGATGGCCAAGTCGGCTGCGCACGTGGGCTATGTTGGCCGAGTCCGGGCCAGCGATGGAGTAGTCGTTGGAGGCACACTGCACTGCTGTAGACGTTGCAATGTCGATCGTTTGGCCGAGCACCCGAAACCGCTGAACCCTAAACCCAAATCCCTGAAACCCTCAACACGCCCCTGGGCCGAAACATCGAGTCGCCAGACCCGCAACAAGCGACCAGAACAGCCCCTCCAAACCCGCATACAACCCGTTGACAAGCTTTCTAAAACCATGTCGAGCCAAGTCAAAACCTTTCCGTATTCGCACCCAAGTAGAAATCCCAATTAACACCCCTAGTAAAACCCGGTGAAACCACAATTCAGAAACCCTTGTATAACAACATAAAAAAACCTAGACAATCCCACTGAAGTTTCAAGAAAGCCCTATTGAACTCTTGACTCATCGAACCTTGCAGAGCTTCGTCAAAAGGCACTTTCATCGCGCCCATCCTACGCTCGGCCCAGCGCCTGAACACCTTCCGAATGAAAGGCCCTGGGAGGGCGGCAGAAGGGAGAAATTTGGGAAAGACGGGCACTTGAAACAAAAAAATAAGATAGATAAACACAATTCACAAGCAGCCAACATCGTCTTTGCTATTAAGGATTTAGAGTTTCGGGTTTGGGGTTTAGAGCTTCGGGTTGAGAGTTCCCGGGTTTATGGGTTAAGGGGGGGCTGGGGTCTTAGTCTTGCGGGTTGAAGCCTTTCCGGGGCTTTGGGGGTTTAGTGGTTTGGGGTTCAGGATTTGGTTTGGTTGCAGGTTTCGAATCTCAAGAAAAGGTTTAAGCATCGGAAGAACCCTCGAACAAGGAACCTTCGAATGCGCTGAATCCCACATGAGAGGGGTCATCTGAGCACAGTCAAAGAGCACAGCTCTGGAGGTAGTGCCTTGCAGTTCGATGCCCAGAGCAACTCCCTTTATGCACCTCGGCCAAAGCTGCAGAAGACAGAGGGGTGTGTGTGTGTGGGGGGGGTTAATGTAGCGGCCTTAAGAATCAAAATCGGGTTTTGTGGCCTATTATATTCTATTTTTTCAAGGAACCCCCCCAAAATAATATAGGTAACCATTAAGGCCCCCTACATCACAGTACCCTTTAGTAGCCCTTATAGACCCTTTATAAGAACCCTCTTCTCTACTAGAGGGCTGTTTCCTTCAGGTCATGGGCACCTCCACATGTTGCATCCCTGGCCGAACCGCCTTCACCCTGGCGGGTCAGAGGCGGGTGCGGATGTCTGTGAAGGAGAGGTATCATACAGTAAAAATACGGCATAAAATAGTATACAATCGTGTAATGTAGTAGAATATAGTGGCATATAGTAAAAGACTTATAATACAATATGGTAGAATATAGTAGAATAGAATACTAGATGGCAGTCTCCCGCAGCTCCCCTGCAGGGTGGACGGCGGGGACCCGGCAGGCTACGCTGGAAGCGACCCGAGCCTTGTAGCCTTCGACTCTGAGCTCAGGCCGGTAGAGATGGGCTTCAGATTGCTGGCTTTATACAAGATGGTAGAATGTGTAATCTAGAACAAGGTACATCATCTACTATAGTGTACCATGTAGTGGAATGTGTAATAGAATATCGTATATGATATAGTATACAATGCAGCTTATTTCATACTTCATCACTCAAGTCGTGCGAGCACATCAGACCGATCATCATGCTCTGGGACGTCGGCTGCATGAATTCGGTGAGAGGCAACGCCGGGCCTGGACCACATTCAGCCGCTGGCGAAACAAGGGCTCTCCTGCAGGCTGGACGGGGACAGAACTCCAAGTCTTTTGAGGATAGAGTACAGCGTAGCATCATGTAGTTCAATTCCGTATAATATTGTATGTATGATATAGAAAGATATAGTATAACAATCAGGCAGTGTAGCTATATAGGGCTTCCAGCAAAGCCCTCGATCCATGCCAGGCCTTTCTATCCAGAATGGCATCATGACCATTGCCGTCACAACTCACGGAGGCCAGGCCATCACCACGCCGAACGCGCTCTTCCTGAATGCCTCCGAAGCAGAGGCCGGGCAACACTTTGCCCTGGTAATTCCCTGAGTTACGAAATGGTGATAAATTACACGTTTTTTGGTTATATTTGTAGCAGTCATGAGCATAACCAGAATTAACCGATAGCCATAATATCTACAGTGATAGGAGGTGTAAGTATATTCATCGCAAGACCGTGTTCCTGACCTCCACCTGAGCCCTCACCTCGGTTAATCGTCAGGATCACTCCTGCGACGTGCCGGAGGACGCAAAGCTCACGGATGTTTGGCTGGCCGTCCCTGTGACTCCAACCAGAGCTTGAGTCATAAGATCTACTACTGGTGTTGCTGCTCCTCCTCCTCCTCCTCCTACCACTACGACCACCACTACAAACACTAACAACAACAACAACAACTACTACTACTATTGTTGTTGTTGGCGCCGACATGACGTAAACGCGCAAGACCGACATGCCGTCTGCATCGGGTTTTACAGCGTTTCCTACACTCGAAGTGCCTTTCGCATCGGTGCCGTCGGTGTTTCGCGTTTTTGCGACGTCCGGAATCCTCGGCATTTGCAGCGTTTTCTTGCCTTCGGGTGGTGAACACATCGTAATTTACGGTGTTCCGTGGGTCTGGGCAGGGGAATGGGGGCGGGGGGGGGGTTGAANGAGGGGTAGGGGGGGTGGAAAGACTTCATTTGCTTGGGCAGGGGGTGGGGGAGTGGGGGGAATAGTTCCGTCATTGTTGAAAAGACCTTATTCGCTTGGGCAGGGGGGGGGGTGGGGGGAAAGTTCCGTGATTGAATTTCCTTGGAAAGACCTCATTCGCTGTCTCTTTCGTGCTTCCTTGCATTCGCATCTTTCAGCCACTAAATTCCAATGATATGCTCCAAACATTGAAAGCGCGCATTCCTGCGACATATACCCGGAAACAAATGTGTAGAAACAGCGACCACCAATCTAATATCACTTCCTATGTAACGCGATATGCTGTAATTTACAGCAGTTCTTGAATGAAAAGACTACAAATTGAACAATGTCCTAGTACTACGATACCACATCTTGTGTCATGGAAAGCACAGAAAACCTTGCAAGACGTCTGTAGAAATGCGAAAACAAAGCAAAAATAAATTCCTGCGTAAAGCGATGTGCTGTAGTTTACAGCATGTTTCCAAAATAAGGCTACAGATTCAGGAACTGTCCTTGTCTCACGATGCCATATCTTGTGTCCTTTCAAAGATAGAAAGCAGAGGAAACCCTGTAAATACCGATGTGTTCGCCACTTCCGAAAACGTGCAAATCCAGACGCAGCATCTACCGGACACCACTGACGTTTTCGGCAGTTGAAGCTTATGAAATGCTGTAAAAACCAATGGAATCGGCATGTGCGCGGCGCGCATTTACGCCATGTCGGAGCGTATTATTGTCATCATTTCGACGACGACGAAGACGATGACGACTGCCACGACGACGACGACAACTACGAATGCTACCGCGGCTGCCACGACTGCGGCTTCCGCTGCCCCGACCACGACTGATTTTCGTTGCTGGTGATATGACCTCAACCCCTGGAACCCTCAGTTGAAGTGGTGCTGTCGCTGGTCTTGCTATAATAGAACGTGTAGTAGAACGTAATCTAATGTAATTTAATCGGTTTAGGTTAATCTAATGTCATGTAGTCTGGTTTGATTACTCTGAGGTTTTGCCTTCCTTGCCACCGGTCGGGACACCCAAATTTGCCAGAGACAGCGAAAGGTCGGGGCGGTTGCAGACATGCCAGAACTGAGTAAAACCCCTTATAAAGCCTTGCAAAACCCTCTGAACACCTTCCAAACATGCCATTTAAACCTCACTGTAAAAGAAACGCTCTCAAAGATGGGACGTGAAACCCGAAACTCCAAACTAAACCCTAAACCCTAAAATCTAAATCTTGACTGAAACCCCAAATACTCCGTGTTTTTTACCCCAAGCCTAGAAACCTAAACAATGCCCTAAACCCGAAGCCCTGAACCCAAAGCTCTTAAAATCCTGCAGGCGGACATTGGTGGGCCGACTCCGTCTTCGCGTGCGCTCGGCAGAGGCATGCCTGGAAAATCCCTGTCGGGTTTAGGGTTTTGGGTATAGGGTTTAGGGCTTAGGGGAAACATAGTGGTGCTTTTTTCTCCTGTCATTGCAGGGTTGTCTTGTCAGGAATCAGGAACCCCTGATCGTGAAGGTTTGGAGGCTTCTTTGTTGTATATACCCTGAGGCATCCTCAGACTGACTGTGGAAGGATTCCGAGTTTCGACTTCGCAGGGCTGAGGGTGTTCGAGCCGGAAGGGTCTGGAGTCTAGGGTTCTTTCAGGGTTTTGGGATAAGGGTTTAGGTAGGCAGTGCTTTCTTTGGTTATCAGACGTCCCAAATCGACGGCCCAACGGCGAGACCTTCGTGGACGACGCCGCCACCCGACGAGGTCTTCGCCGCGGGGTGGCCCGCGCCCTCCAGGCATCGCCGAGGTTTCTTAGGGTTTAGGTGGTTAGGGTTTAGGGTTTCGGGTTCAGGGGGTTAAGTTTGGGATGGTTTTGTTGATCTTGTTTGGACGGTTGTGGAAATGTAGCGTCGCATGCTGGGAAGCCCATAGCGGGGCGTGGCTTGAGACCGAAACCGATTTCTTCTTCAGGTGACTTAAAGGCTTGCCGAACTCCTTCGACCGTGCATGAATAGGATTACTTTGGTCTGCACTTCTGCCACGACTCATTCCGAAGTTTAGGGCCTCAGTTCTAAACAATGAAGCTTATGCGATTTCATGAGTTGCGGCTTCACTGATAAGGCCAAACCGGATATTAGATATCCCGCAACTTGGCCCAGCCCTAATCTTAAGATCAATCCTGAACCCTAAACTACACGGGCCCGCTTGTTTCGCTCCTCTGACCGACAGATGTCCGTGAATGATAACCCCGGGTGCATAAAGCAGGTAAACGTCAAACCCGAAACAGGCCCCAAAGTACAGGGCCCCCTTGGCCGGAGGTGCCCGAGGAGAACGTGAACATCACCAGCGTCAGCGTTGTGCCGGTTGGGGGTCGACGGCTTTCCACCTTGGGTCACGTGGCTCGAAGGGTTTCGGGTTTCGGGTTTAGGGTTTAGGGTATGTAGACGCCGAATTAGGTACGTAGTATTATCATTCCCTTATAGCCCCTATATAATTGGAGCATGAGGCACCCCCCCAAAGCCCGACTCTAATTATCCAGATTAGCCCCTACGTTTTGTTTGGGGAGGGCAGGCTTGGTAGTTCAAGTTGGAGAACCTTGGACTATCAGCAGCAGTCCCTCAGAAACTAAGAAATCAAGGGGAAATTGAATTCCATACTACACCTTAAACCCTAAACCCCTAAACCCCTCAACCCCTTCACCCCTAAACCCCTAAACCCTAAACCCCTAAACTTTAAACCCCTAAACCCCTATATACACCCCTAAACCCTGAACCCTAAGAAGCCCAGGAGAGCTGCAGGTTGAATACACGGTGACCGAGACGGATGAGTCACCCCTGGACACAGCAGCAGTTGAACAAATGATGCAGGAGGCTCGCCCGTCGTACCAATTCTGTGGGAGGTTCAGGGCTCCCTCGAAATCAGTCTGTGCGCAGTTTCCGGAACATCTGATCATCTGCCGTTTCGAGATCCATGCAGACGTGAAAAAGAGAGAGAAGGGAAGGTCTCCAGCCAGCTCCAATCCTGAGCCGAACGCCGCGCAACCTGCACCCTCAATCCACAGTCATCCAGGCTAAGGCCCCCTACGAAACCCAGCAACCTAATAGAATCCTCCGATTCTTGTAGAACCCGAGAACCCAGTAATGAAAATAACACCCTAAAACCTTTCTGGAAGCCTGAAAGGAGCCCTGATGGAACCCTCAACGCAAAAACAAACCTTAACAAAACCCCTAAACCCTAAACCCTAAACCTGCAAGGTCGAGGCGAACTCGACCGCAGTTCTCGGGGAGTTGGTCTCTGCCATTGCAGAGCTGGCGCCTGAGTTCGCGACCTCCATCGAGGAGGGACTGGATGTTTTGAGGGCTTTTGGGGTTTGGCGTTATAGGGTTTAGGACAGCGCTGAGACAGTTGTACCGATCTGCTGCCCACGACAGCCCGCTTTGTACCATAACCGGGCTGATAGCTGATATGTCAGTATCATAATAATAATAGTAATAGTCATAAACATAATAATAGTAGTAATAATAACAATAACATATACTTTAAAAAACATGAAAATTCCTGGCACCTGTCAGTCAGTAGGGATTTGCGAATGACCCTACTCCCTAGGGAAGTGGCTCAGTGCACGAAGCTTGCTCTCAGTAGCGTTAGCAAGGATCCAAGGGCTTCTAGTGGGTGTTGGTCACATTGCGCCCCTTGAGGAAGTGGATATAACAGCATACAGTGCTGAAAGCTCGTTGACTTCTTCAAGGGGCCCGCAGACCGAACCTTCCACCACCGTCTTCTCGAATTCTACCTCGGAGGAGCTGCTCTCAGCAGATGTCACGGAGAGCACCACCACATTTCAGGCTGAAATGGACGCTCTTAGCTCCTCCAGCCAGCAGCACGGAGCCTTTTTGTGGACGGCTCTTTTCGCAATGGTGCATCATGCCAAATGGCGATGAAGTTCAGCGATGCGGCTGCAATCGATGTCTGTGTACAGATGCTTTGGCTGCTTAGATTGCCAGCAGGGTGCTGCGACGTGCTTCTTGTACATCTGCTCCGTCCTGCAGCCAGACCCGCCGGCTACACCTCAAGGCAGCGACAAGGTTTCTAGAGGCTCTGCTGGAAGGTGAGGTGCGCCAGGGAGTTTTTGGCCAAGTGGAACATACCAGTCTAGAGAATTGTGCCATGGTTGCTTCGTTCGAATCCGACAGTATGCGCAAACTGCCCGGCAACGCCTGACCTTCCAAGCGGAAAGCATCCTCGCTCGGGGGTAGTCGCTCACACGTCAGTGCAACTCCGAGCATCGATGTTTCTGAAACCCTCGTGTGCACAAGCAGAGCCTTGCTTGCATTTGCATGTTCATCCCGTCCTCATCTGTCTGTGTTTCATATGCGCTCTAGTAGTGTTGTGTTGACATGTATGAACGAATGAATACATCAGTGAGTGAGTGAATGAAGGAATGAGCACATTAAGATTGATGGACAGTAAATGAGTGTCACATGAGCCTGTGCATGCACGTGTATGTATGTGTTAGTATGTATGTTTGTATGCATGCATGCACGTATGCAATGTGTGTATGGTACGGTAGGGTATCTTATAGCAGTCTGTATGTCCGTACGTCTTCATGTCTGTCTGTGCACATCTATTGAATGTAATGTCATGTAATGCAATACTATGCTATGTCATGTCATGATCTGTTATGTTGTGCTACATTTACATGTTGATACATGTTGTCTGTGCGTGCAAGTGTTCACATGGATCTGTGTATCAGTGTGATTGGATAGATGCATAGATGTGCGAATGTATGTGTGTGTATGTTATGTAGCTACACGTGATACGTTCGAACGATGTGCAGTGTTTATGTACAGTCATGTATGTACATCTGCATCACGATGATTGCAGTATTGTGTAACTTGCCAGCTTGACGCAGTTTTGGTGGCTCGAAACTTTTCGCTTTTTTCCGTTTCTTCTCCAAGGCAGCGACGGGCGGATAGTGAGGGATGCAAGGGTCCGGCATGGGACGTCAGGGTGAAAGATCCTGCCCACCTCAAACCCTGAAGCCTGAACCCAAGCCCTATAAACCCTAAACCTGGAACCCTAAGTCTTAAATCCTAAACCCTAAACCCTAAACCCTATAAACCCTAAACCCTAAACATCCCAAACCCTAAGCCCTGTCAGGTCTAGAGCCATGGATTGGAATGGACTCGAAGCTCTTCAGGCTCTTGGACAGGCCAGGGAACTTCCAGGAACCATGCTCAGGGTTTAGCGTTTAGGGTTTAGATGGCTTCAGGTTGTGTGTGTGTGTATGTGATGATGAGCAGAATAGCAGGAACACATGGAGTGATAGCACCAACACTATACAAAAAGGTTCTGGCACAGTGGGAAAACTAGTGATATCTAGTGATGCTAGTCTAGGGTCGAGAGCAGGAGCAGTATCAATGCTGTTAGCACTGGCAATGCCAGCAAAAGGTCAAGAGTATGCAGCCAAGGCAATACTGACACCTCTTGCTCCCTCATGTCGAGATGCCAATGTGTCAGGGCACGCTGAGCAAGGTCAATGACAAGGCACACGGAGCAGATTACCATTACGATTGCTGCGCTTCTGGCGAATGCTAGTCGTTTTTGCGAATGCGAGTCCGATTTTGCATTGCCGTGAACATTGCCTTCACTGTGATGCTGTCGCCATGACTTTTGTTGTTATGTCACTCGTCGGAGACTGTTTGGCAGCTTCTGAATTTTACAGAGTTTGTCCTGCTTGCAAGGGCTTCGTGCCAGACGAAGTCCGCAATACTTTTTTCAGGCACGGCTCTCAGCATCTTCAAGCACAGCATCTGAGGGGCCTAGTGTGAAGGGTCCAGGAATCCGCTGCCACGATCATCACTTCTTCTGTTTTGAGTTGCTACGAGTACTTCGGAACATGCATGGTGAAACACGCCTTCGGCAGTCGTCCAAAAAGTGCACCGTCATCTGTCAAGACGTACAGCCTTGACCAGAGTGCTAGGACAGCGATGGGGTCTAGCGGAAAGCCGTGTTAGAGTTGCAAGGCACTGGCAAAATTGCGAATGGTGAATTCGGGCTTCATTAATTAATGATGGTCATCAGCACACAGAGAATGGTAGCAGCCACGCAATAACGGCATTTACTACATGAGTCGAAAATGTCTTAAATCACGCCAGACCACGAACCCTTAACCCTAGAAGCAGCCTCCCCTGCATTGGAACTCCAGGAAGCTGCGCATGAAGAGCGAGAACCGCACCTGTTTCGAGTGCCCAGCCAGGTAGGGTCGAGCTGACGGTGGTGTGCATAGGGCTTCAGAAATTGGAAGAGGGTTTGTTTGGGATTTTACACGATACTTATACTGAAGAGCCCTAATGTAGGAACCTGACTAGGAAACCCTGGCTCTAAAACCCCAAAATAGTCGGCTTCATATATAATAAAGGCTCAAGGTTTCTTAATCAGGTTCCTACATTAGGAATAGCATGTTCTGTTCTGTTCAGGCTTCTATGTTAGGATTTCAATCCAGCCCTTTTTCAACTTCCCAGTGACTTCAGGAATCCGACCTGGATCTCGCTGACCTGGGGCATCTATCTCTGCTCAGAGCTCGGGGTTTCACCTAACAAGCCCTGAACCATAAACCCTGATGTACAGGTTTACACAAAATGTTCTGTTTCAAGCATACCTGCACCCATGTAAATATGTATGTTTGTATGTGCGTGTGTGTGCATATCGATACGCACATACCCCTAAGCCAAAGACCTTGAACCCTAAGGCCCTAAGGCTTAGGGAAGAGGGAGGTGATCCACATGGGGGGTTTCCAAAAATAGGGGACCCTAACATAGTACCCTAAATAGTAGGATGTTTATTATAGGGACCCCAAGTATGAGAAGCACTGGACGCGACCTGCTGAGGTCTGGAGTGTTCCGGAGAGCATAGACGAAAGGCCAGGGTATCTGCAACGGGGCATGCACTTCTTATAAGGGTACCAAGCGGATAATTATGTTTATAATGTACATACTATAAGAGAGCCAAACAGGTCTTATAAAGGTATTGTAGGGGTGCTCGAGCTGTACTTTGATGGGGGCACTGCAAGTGTACCAATGAACGCCGCATGCATGTGTGACTGCCTTGACCTGCAGGGTGTCCACATATCTTTTGTACGAAGCGCGGCGATCTCAGACTTCAGCATGGCCCTAAACCCTGAAAGCCTTAAAGCCGAAGAACGCCTGGAGTTTTGAATCCTTAAGCCCTTGACCCTTCCGTAGCACCCGCCCCTGTCCCTACTGTCCCAAAATTGCATTTAGGGTTTAGGGTGTAGGGAATAGCTCCTCCTTCCACCCAGGTTGAGCTTGATAGCTTCACGCCAGAGCAGATGGTGCAGCCGGGAGCTCGGCCCGGTTGGGGGCCTAAACCCCTAAACCCCTAAACCCCTAAACCCCTGAACCCCTGAACCCCTAAACCCTAAACCCCTAAACCCCTAAACCCAAACCCTGCCGAAGACACGCGAGGGTTCGAGAGCCCCTGCTGGCCCGAGGATGGCTGTGGGAGGCAACGGCAAGGCATGGCTTCGGGATTTAGGGCCCTCCAAAGGAGCTCCCAAAAGGCTAAGGAACCCTTCAAGGAACTATCAAAGAAATCCTTAGGGGATTCAAGTATGCATGTTTCTTTTTACATAAGGGGCTTGATCGGGGCTAAAAAAATTGGAAAAGGGCTTTTGACACCTATTATTTTGGACTCGGGGGCTTCAGGTTTCCAGCGCGCAGCTTCAGGTATGGTCAGCAGATTCTTTTAGGGTTTCGGGTTGGGGGTTTAGGCTTTTGGGTTTAGGGTGGAAGAGGATTCGGGGTTTCCAGGCTATGTACTCTAGAGTTCCCGGCCTATGTTCGGAAGAAGTGGGTCAAGGCGTTAGCAGCCATGAGCCTGTCACAGACGCGCAGCAGATCTTACCTAATACAGGAGACTCAATTATAGTATTGTCGTCGCTGGCATCGCTGTGCCGAAAGCCTGCCTTCGGGACCCTAAACCCTAAACCCAAAATTAGGAAAGGCCCTAAACCCGAAACCGCCAACAGGCTCAGGAGTACTTCAAGGGCCACGAGATGGGTAAACTCTCCTCGTCTGGTCGCGTTGCGGACTACACCTCGAAGGCCGCTGAGAGGTGCGCATGTCCATGTTTTGGCTTTCAGGTATGTCTATGCTTTAAGGAATTGGCATCTGTAGGGTTCAAAAAGTTGAGCTGTAGTAACCTTAGTAGCCACCGTCTCAGATCTGCAGTTTTCGCGATTTGAAGAGAGGCGGCCGAGTCGGGGCATATGGCCCTGCCTGGCTACAGAAATGTATAGCTTGCAATTTTACGATCACAGGGTGCAGTGTGCAATGTTAACAGCGGTAGTTTTGTGCTCAGAAGGCTCGACCCCCCCACCCCCGAAAACCCGAGATGCTTGGACAGGTACAGGGCGCAACTCGAAGCGGACGCGAAAAAGGCTTGTGAGAAGCTTGGCGTGGCTAGCAAAAGTGCCAGCCAGGCAGGGCCGTCATAAAAGCCGAAGACCGTATAACATGCATAGGTTTTGTCTACAGCAGTGAGTCCCGAAGTCCAGACCCATCCAACCCAACTCGAGACAGCCACCGAAACACCTCCAACACCTTGTGCTACCGGAAGAACTTGAAGCAAAAGCTTCGAAAGGAACATTGGCAGCGGATCCGCACGGTGAGCCAAAACTCTAAAGGCCTAGCCTAAGGCCTAAACCTTGCACTCCAAAGCCTTGACTTTTTGCTGACAATTACTCCCCGCTCGACCCCTCTTAGAACCCGTATCCATCCCTGACGAGACACTCTGAAAAATGCTGGCTTGAAAACCCTGTAGTACAAGGGTTGGAATCATAAGCAACACTGTTCCGCTTTATTCGTCCCCATATAACTATAGTATTCTAAGTACCAAGGCCTTTGTAGAAGGCCCAACAGACTGTTTCGGAGGCCGCCAGCAAAGAGGAAGTTCCAGTGGATCCAGTAGACCAGGCGGAGTGCGCTTTTGGTTTCAGATGAGTTACGGTGCCAAGAGCTTTGGGGCTGAATCGTTGAGTAAAGCAGGATGTAGGGTTTGGAAACAACTGGTTTCTCATGCGGTAGTCAGTATGATTGCGTATATGTGCAGGTGTACACGTGTGCTTAAGGTGGCATTGTGCAGTATGGCACATCAACATAGCAGAATCGAATCTAGCCGAGAAACATGACACAAGATACTACAGTAGAACACTGTAGCAATATAGTCTACTTCAGGCTAACACAGTATGACACAGTATAATGCAGTACAATACAGTATACTGCCGTTTAATGCAGTGCAACACAATATCATACAGCATTTCAAAGTGCAACATAATGTGATAATGTTATATACTGAAGCATCGGACATGGCAGGATACAACAATACAGTGCATCATAAGAGTCATGGTATGATCATATCAGTCTCAGCAGCAGAACATGTGTAACGTTGATTTCGCAAAACTGAGAGGAACCCTAACAATAACAGCAACAACAACAACCACAATGATCCTAACTGTTTAACAAGAATATACTAGTGATACTTCTAGTATAAAAGTATGTTAGCATAAACGTATATTCGTATACTAGTACATTATATATATATATATATACATACTAACAACAATAATGGGGAGTAGCATCTTGTCGTGGTCGGGAAGCAAGCCGCAGGCCGCCGACTTTTCCTTCGAGGGGCCGGAGAAGGCCCCTGCGATCTTCACAGAGTTTGGGTTTCGGGTCGAGGGTAAAGAGCTTAGGGTTTAGGGTTTAGGGTTTGGGGGTCCGAAGCTTGAAACTACATCCTACAGGTTCAGAATCCGACCCCATACATTTACTCAGCAGTTCAACCCCTGGTGTCCGTGTCGTAACCCCTGCAAGGCTTCTGAAATCCATGGCATAGCGGTGTAGGATGCATTGCGATGCAGTCTGCAGAAGTTAGCGGACTTGGCCAGGCAGCGAGTGCGTCGCCTTCCTCGAAGGCAGCGTCTGAAAGTCACACAAGACATGATGATGCAGAGCAATCGCAATAATGCCGATTTGTAGGCACAGCAACAACATTTGCAAAGGTTTCATGAAAATTTCGATTCTCGGTTCTATGCTTTGTCATTACCTTGATGCTCGTCATTCCAGCATGGCTGCCACCACTGCTCTTACGACAACAGCTCCTCCTCCTCCTCCTTTAACGACCAATACAACTACTGCTAATACTACTACTACTACTGCTACTACTACTGCTACTGCTACTGCTACTACTACTACTACTACTACCGCTACTGCTACTGCTACTGCTACTGCTACTGCTACTTCTGCTGCTACTGCTACTGCTACTGCTACTGCTACTACTACTACTACTACTACAACTGCTGCTACTACTACTACTACTACGACTACTACCATTACGACGACGACGACGACTACTACAACATTGTGCTGGGAAGCGTAGCGCGGTCTTCGGGACCAAGATTTTCCCCATCTTGCCCATCTTGGTCAATCTTGCAAATCTTGCCAATCTTGGGGGGTCGCCAATGGGCCAAGGTTTTGCTAATCTTGTTATTTTGCTTGCCGGCTTGGGGTGGCAAGATTGCATGTAAGGTCTGTGTAAGGTTGCTGATTTTGCAATCTTGCTAGTGTGCACGCTTGGGGGGAGGGGCGAATCTTGAAATCTTGCAATCTTGCACCACTTGCGGCACTTGAGCCACTTGCGCCACTTGCATCATTTCACGAAGAGAAATGGTGCAAGTGGCCCAAGTCCTGGCTCAAGTGGCGCAAGCGGTACAAGTGGTCCAAGTAGTCCAAAAGGTCCAAGCAAGATTTCAAGATTGCGGTCCCCCCCCCCNCAAGATTGTGCCGTGAACTCTTGCCCCCCCCACCCGACCCCAACCCCCCCGAACACACGCCTTACCCTCCGCCTTACCACCAACCTCTTTCCTCTTTCCCTAGCGTCCTCCTCAGTCGCCTCCCCCCACCCCACTTCCGAGCGAAGCAAGCTTGCGTGCAAATCTTGCCCCCCTTCCCAACAATTTTCAAGAATCTTCTGCTGCTACTCCTACTCCCACTCCTGCTCCCAAGGCTATTCCTGCTCCTGCTGCTGCTACTGCTGCTGCTACTGCTACTGCTACTGCTACTGCTATCACCACCACGATCGCTGCTGCTGCGGCTTTACTGCTAAAACGGTGGCGACGACGACGACCACTGGCGTTAGAACTGCCACTGCCACAGCCACAAGAACCCACCCGCCGCCGCGACCACCGCTACAAGTTCTCCTACAACTACTGGTACTTAAATGCTCAGAGGACGTAGCAAGTAGGTTATACGTAGGATCTTAGGCAGGATGACCTCTATGAACGATAGATCCTAAACCCTCCCAAGACCTTTACAAGAGCTCGTAAAAGAACTCTTACTAAGTCCCATGATCCTTCAAGCAGTGTCCTCGCTGCTGTCCTCTGCTCGCCAGTCTATGGGTGCGCAGTCCGCTCCATCGCCGCAGGCCAGGTTGATTCGGAGTTTAGGGTTGAGGGGGTTTTGATTTCACGTTCGAGGCTTCGGTGCGTTTATTATTGTTATTATTGCCATTCTTCTTCTTCTGATTATCAAAACTGTGAATATGTAAATTTTTGTTGAGAGGGGGGTTTTCTCTTTTAACCCAAAACTGCGAGGCGATGGGCTACCCTGACGCGGTCTCTCCGATGCGAGGCCTGGCCAACGACCGTTTCAGTGCTTCTCGGGAGTGCCGCGGCAGGGCCTGCATACTATAGGGGCTTCATAATAATTTCCTATACTATTTTGGGGGTTCCTTATTATAATTACAGTATAATGGACCCCCAAACGAAATTCTAATTATTGAGGCCCCTATATTATCTCCTGATAGTATCCCTTTATCGTCCTTATGCAACTTACTTCCTTTACCCCTAACCTCAAAGCCATAGCTATCGCGTGCCCCATGCTAGCGGGGTGCGGATGACGTAGGTGCTTCCGCGCCAGCAGTTGCCGGGTGCCGAGTGAGGATGCAGTTTTCTGCCCAGGGGGCCAGTCCAAGCGATGCCGAGCTTCAGGGATAAGAGCCT
>BGNK01005799.1:17182-34133 GCA_003297005.1 Symbiodinium sp. clade A Y106
TAGATCGGGAGCTGGACGAGTTGGGGTCCACGGCGGACGATTTGGTCTCTGAGAGTGCAGAGCCCGAATTTCCTTCGGAAGGCGAGGCTGCCGGCGCTGACGATGGATTCCGGCCAGAACTGTGCGGGAACTTCGGTGCCCCCTTGACGCTCACCTGGGATGGACGAGATTCGCTCATGACTGACGGGTACGGCTTGTGCTCACCTACGCGCTGGCTGCCAGCCTCGCGGGGCACGACCTTGCCACAGCGTGCTAAAGACTTCTCAAGACGCTTGAATGGACTTGTGCGGGCTTTTGTCTTGAAGGAGGTCCCAGACTGCAGGAAGCTGGCCATCAGTTTGGCAACCGGTCATGTTCTCAGCTCGCCCTTCAGTGAAGAGTCTCTTAATCGCTTCCGAGAGGAATGGGCATCACTNGTCTTGAAGGAGGTCCCAGACTGCAGGAAGCTGGCCATCAGTTTGGCAACCGGTCATGTTCTCAGCTCGCCCTTCAGTGAAGAGTCTCTTAATCGCTTCCGAGAGGAATGGGCATCACTTGTGTGTAACTTCGAGGGCGCCCAGCATGAAGGCCTTTTGGAGGTTGCCCCAACACAGCCCTTCTACTTGCGCTTGCTGTCCTGCACTGCACGCTTGTTGGAGGATCCAGATTGGGAAATTCTTACAGAGGGCAATGAATGCTTTGAGAAGGGTGTACCGCTGGGTTACGACGAACCCATCCCCCGAGTGCCTCAGGTGTTTGACAGAAANGAAATTCTTACAGAGGGCAATGAATGCTTTGAGAAGGGTGTACCGCTGGGTTACGACGAACCCATCCCCCGAGTGCCTCAGGTGTTTGACAGAAAGGTGAAATGGCGCAAGCTTGATGAGAGCGAGTTTGAGGCCGTCAAAGAGAATTACCATAGCGCAAAACTCACCGTGCAGGAGATGGAGCTTAAGTTCCGGGAAGAGGAGAAANAGAGAATTACCATAGCGCAA
Organism: Symbiodinium sp. clade A Y106; assembly: GCA_003297005.1. Taxonomy (NCBI): domain Eukaryota; class Dinophyceae; order Suessiales; family Symbiodiniaceae; genus Symbiodinium; species Symbiodinium sp. clade A. The sequence goes on from BGNK01005799.1 coordinate 18,157, forward strand.
AACTCACCGTGCAGGAGATGGAGCTTAAGTTCCGGGAAGAGGAGAAACTAGGGCGCATGTACCCAACGACTTTTGCTACTCTTGCAGCCGAACATGGGAGGGAGCGAGTGCGCATAGCTGCGATGGGAGCTGTCGCGAAAGCCGATGGGAGTGTTCGACCCCTCCATGATGGGACCCATGGGGTGAGAATCAACAACAGCATCCGCTTGGTCAATCANAGTGCAGCACATAGGCTAGTTAAGCATCGTCGCAAGGACCACCCGTTGATGGCATGCAAAGCAGACTCCGACAGCACGGTGGTGTGGGTCAACACCGTGGGGACGTTTGGCTTGAGTGTCGCATCGTTTTGGTGGAGCCGATTGTTTGGCCTCGTAGGCAGGACAGTGGCGAGGGCTTTACTTCAGGAGTGGTTTTACCAACTTTGCTTTGTAGATGATATCCATGGCGTCTTCACAGGCCAACATAAGTTTAGGAACTTAGTGATGTGGTTCGTCCTTTACCTTACTCTTGGGACGCCTTTCTCCTTTAAGAAGTTTCGAGGAGGTTTTAAGGTTCCTTTCGTGGGTTTCGAACTTGACTACAGCACTTGGAAAGTGGGGATGTCAGATTCCAGAGGAGCTTGGATTGTCTCTTGGATTAAGGATGCCAGGTCAAAGAGGTACGTCGTGCAAGTGCGACTCTTCAGAGAATTCCTTGGCCGCTTAGGGTTCGTTTCTAGGATTGTGGTTTGGATTAAGCCTCACCTCGCNAAGAAGTTTCGAGGAGGTTTTAAGGTTCCTTTCGTGGGTTTCGAACTTGACTACAGCACTTGGAAAGTGGGGATGTCAGATTCCAGAGGAGCTTGGATTGTTTCTTGGATTAAGGATGCTAGGTCAAAGAGGTACGTCGTGCAAGTGCGACTCTTTAGAGAATTCCTTGGCCGCTTAGGGTTCGTTTCTAGGATTGTGGTTTGGATTAAGCCTCACCTCGCACCCCTGTACGCTTGGTCCTCCGCGGTCTCCAAAAGTACAGTAGCGAAACTTCCAGAAACAGTGATCCTTACCCTCCTTTACCTTGAGAAAACCCTTGACGAGTTCACCTTCAAGGTCCTCACAGCACTCGCCCCTTCGTCATGCCACTTGCATAACTGCTCCACAGCTGTTGCAATGTTCGATGCAGGCCAGCCCTTCATCAACATCTCTACAAGTTCTCTAGCTCCACTCTCATCNACAGCTGTTGCAATGTTCGATGCAGGCCAGCCCTTCATCAACATCTCTACAAGTTCTCTAGCTCCACTCTCATCATCAAACCCATAGTGCAGCTGACGAGGACTCGTGAAGCACAATTTGAGCTGTGTCATCAGCTCACCGTGTATGGCAGGCCAGCCTAGCTCCATGGCACGTCCCGCGAGGGAAACTCAGCTCTAACCTAAAACAGAAAACTCTCGCCGCGGCCTGAGCCCCTTTGCGGATCGCAGTACGAGTTTCACAAGGACTCTTCAAGCAATACATGTCAAAACATGTAAAGGAAAGCAATCATGAAAATTTATGCTGTCAAGAAAATTCATGAAAACGCGAAAAGGGAAAACAACAAAACTAAAAGGAATGTTTTCTTTAGATCTGCGAGGTCCCCCAAAGGACCTGACTCCTGAGAGTCTCTGCCCCTCCCCCCCCGGCCCATCAGCTAGCTACGGACAGATCTACAGGGTGAAACCCGGTTTAGCNATGTTTTCTTTAGATCTGCGAGGTCCCCCAAAGGACCTGACTCCTGAGAGTCTCTGCCCCTCCCCCCCCGGCCCATCAGCTAGCTACGGACAGATCTACAGGGTGAAACCCGGTTTAGCGAGGACCTGGCCACATGGCACAGGCAGGCGGTAACCCTTGCTCCCAAACAGCGAGCCCGGGAATTTCAGGACGAAGTGGAGGAAGCTTGCAGAAAAGGCGACGCCTACCTGGCCCACAAGACACTGCGGAAGCTCCGCCCCTGGGAACCCAAAACACGAGCTCAGCTGCAAAGCTCGGAGGGCTCGCTCCTCACGCCACAGGAAGAGTTGACCATGCTGGAAACACACGTCACGAAGATCTTTGCGAAATAACCCACAGTTGGACCGCACAGTTCATTCGCTACCGGACATCTCAGGCACGCTGCTTGGCAAACACATAGGCAGCATCCGTCCACACAAGGCAGTACCCACTGGGTCCGCCCCAGCTGCANCGCACAGTTCATTCGCTACCGGACATCTCAGGCACGCTGCTTGGCAAACACATAGGCAGCATCCGTCCACACAAGGCAGTACCCACTGGGTCCGCCCCAGCTGCAGCCTGGAAGCTGTGCTTCTTCCGCTGGAGCCAGCCTGGCTGCGCACCTGAGTTCACAGGCAGGGCACCGCCCATGCCCGGGGCACTCGAAGCACCGCTTAAGGATGCAGACATGTGCTTTATCCCCAAACCCTCTAAGCCAGCGACAACCCCGGGCAACCTTCGACGGCTCGGTATCATCCGCCCGGATGGGAAGCCTGTAGAGATCGCTTGAAGCCAGTCACAGAAGCCCACCCACGCGACATCCCCCAGTTTGCGTATCAACCCCATAGAGGGCTCTCCGACGCTCTATAGGTCGAGCAGTACAGCACGTCACCGACGTCAAAGCTGCCTGAAGCGGCACCGCGCACCAGACGAGAGCTGAAGCGCGGTTTCGCTCTCGACCTGTCCCAAGCCTTCGACATGGTGGATCGAGCGGATCTGATCGCCACGCTGGAACAGACACACACGTCACTTCCACAACGGGCATAAAGCAAGACTGCAACTGTCCCCTACGCTTTTCTCCATGTTGGCGGGTACCATGTTCCGGGAGCTAAAGCACAACTGCTGGTACGAGGCCGTCCTTTAGATTCCTTTCTGAACGCAGACCTGACAGTGCATCCGGACACACTCCTAGTAGGACTTGCTGAAAGCCCACCAGCTTCTCACAGACCTGCTGGTGGTGAGGACACGAAGTTTTTGGCGCGCCTTTCCAGCGCTGCGGGAGCACTCATCTGGATGTGTGATCCGTTGTTCCAAGCGTTTGACTCGGTTGGTCTGTTTGCCAACTTCTATACTTAGGTTGCTGCGAGTTATCACCTGCTGCGACGCCACGCAGAACCATTGTCTGATACGCATTTGCCTCGTCCAGACCTACCAACAGCAAGATGCATGCATTCTTGCCCGCGTGTGCAAACTGCACAACATCACAGCGCAAGAGGCTGATCAACATGACAGGAAACGGTTCTGCCCGTCGAAACTGTTGCCCTGCGCCTTATGCAGAGTAGCTGCTCAGGAACGAGTCTGNAAACTGCACAACATCACAGCGCAAGAGGCTGATCAACATGACAGGAAACGGTTCTGCCCGTCGAAACTGTTGCCCTGCGCCTTATGCAGAGTAGCTGCTCAGGAACGAGTCTGTGCGTGCGTGGCTGCCTCATGACAGAACGCGGATGGCACAGTCGGCCCTGCTTGGCACACTACCCCCTTCCAATCCACTAGAAGCACCAAGCAACACCTTATGGCCCCGTGAGGACAATGCCGAAAGATCAGGCACGAGAAGCTGTGCATGTCACTGGGCCGTGCTTCCGATGCCTAGATTTGGGGCTCAGGAGGGCGATGTGTCCTCTCAAAGACTGCTGACGAGTCCTCAGAGAGCTTCGCCCAAGAAGTCTTTGCGCCCCTTGCCTGAAGGTACGTACGCCTCATGGTGCCATGCAGAGGCATGGGGAACAGCCAGACCTAGCATCAGACCCCAAAGTCACGAAAAGACAGGAACACTCTCTGCGAGCAAGGAATGTTCCTTGAATCATTTTCGGGANCATTGTCAGCTGGTCACAAATGCCGGTACCCGCGACATCCGAAGTCTGATGGCAGCAAGCCGAAAACATGTCCTGTGTCAGTAGCACACGCCACTGCACATACCGCCGGGCAATGGCCCCGAAACAGAACCGCCGTGCAAAGCGGAGCGAAACTTGCTGTCGAATGCTCTGTCGAAGCTCGCAGTTCTGCTTCAGCAAATCTCACGGCAGATCAAGGCTCTGCAGTGATGTTGAAGGAAAGCTCTTTCGAGAGAACCGCTCTTTTGGGTTACGAACCCAATAGCCAGCTATTCAACTGAAATCACCTTCTTGGGCACCGGATCATCGCCGACTGCAGCGCCTCCACGATGTCTTGCATGTCATCGAGAACGACACGTGCATACACGAAGGGAACCGACAGTAGTTCTTGCCTGCTTTCGTTGGTGCGCGGAGCAAGGACCTCCAGTGACATCTAACAATCCTGTCCTGGCCGAAGGTAGAATAGCAACCCGAAGAAAAACTATCCAATCTCACTTCATTGCACGCCGGATCATTGAAAAGTGCGGCGCACCGGCTTCGCGACCCTCGTCATGCGGCGTGGCAGACGCGAAGTTCNCCCGAAGAAAAACTATCCAATCTCACTTCATTGCACGCCGGATCATTGAAAAGTGCGGCGCACCGGCTTCGCGACCCTCGTCATGCGGCGTGGCAGACGCGAAGTTCTTTCAAGTTTGCATACGCAAGCAAGAGCAATATCCGACAACCTTAGCTTCAAGGCCACGTCGGAAAGGTGAAATTGAAGGAGAGCAGCAGCCCAACGACACTGCTACTGCTACTTGATTTCACGGTTACAAACTGACTGACCGGGCGGGGGAAGACTGGTGCTGCAGACCGCGGCAACGTGGCCAAGCACCTAGTTCGAAGACATGAAGCCAGAGCAATGTCCGCAAGAGTGATATTCCAGGGCGAGCCTGTGTGCCCCCGTGCCTCGTATAGCATGCTTGCACTGCCCAAGCGAAGCGCACGCATCCTTCCCTCGAGTTGCATACTGCACAAAGTCCTGGCAAGAACGGAGCCGGTCGAAGCAGTCGCTCTGAGCTTTGCGGAGGGCAGCAAGGAACAAGGCCAAGCTGCAGGTTGCAGCTATCCAAACCAATTGCTCCTGGCCAGGCAAGAGTTTGAAATACATCCAGGGTAATTACAAACTATAGATCGACAGCAGAGAGACAGAGACAGAGGCAGAGACAAAGACAGAGTGTGAGGAGGGGTACAGGAGCACGCCAAACGGCCATTAGAGGATGGTCTAGCACTGTCCGTTCGGACACTCAATCCTGCTTGGCGCACTCATGTGCCTTGGATGTTTTGGCTCTCATGGATTTATCTGGACGGTGGAATACACCGAAGGTGGAACCAGGTCGCGCGTGGATTTTGTCATAAACCCTCTGCCATCCCAAAGCGGCCAAGGTCTGGGTGGGATTGAAGCACTAGCAATCATCATAGGTTTGCGGGGTTGGGGTGTAGGTTTTGGGGTTTAGTGTTCAAATAATTCTCCGCAAGCAATCTCTCTACGAATTTCAGGCCGTCTTGCCGGCAAGACCTGGTTTTCTCCACTCACATCCCACACCATCGCAAAAGCCGGCTATGCGCGAGCGTTTATTTGGACTTGCACACGCAGCAAAGGGATGTTGAAAAAGTGAGCACTTCTTGATCGGTTGCAACTACCGAAAACTTCGCGGAGCACAAACCGACACCGGATGCCACCGATTTGTTTGCACGAGGATGTTCTTTCGATGTGCACTACACAGACGTCTTCGGACACGAATCGATCAACCAACATGATCCCACATACACCAATAACAAAACAAAAGCCCTGCCTTCCCGGACTGCTGTAGATGCCGCAGCTTGCAAGATCTTGCGCCTGACAAGCTGGAGGTCTGCTCTGTACAGGTTCCGAGCTTTGGGCTTAAAGTTTAAGGTACAGGAAGTTTGCGGAGTTGAGGGTTTACGCACTTCCCAAGGATTCTCGCGGCTCCGAATGCAAATGGCCTGTGCAGCATCTGTACCACCAGCCCATACATCTGCCTCACACTTCGGAAGCAATGGCAGAAAGTTTGACAGCAACCGTGGTGATTTCAAAGTGGTAAAAAAGCGTGTGTATGTCGTGTCCCCACAGTCAATGTCCAATCTGGGACAAACAAGAACATCTGAGTTGGCTGCACATNTATGTCGTGTCCCCACAGTCAATGTCCAATCTGGGACAAACAAGAACATCTGAGTTGGCTGCACATCCATTGCACGGGTCGCTTCCATCCGGTGAAAACAAAACAACCATGGTCCGACCGAGTATTGAAAACTTTGAGCCTAAAACGGGCACGTGTCAAAAACGTGCAATTGCTACGTACTCACATCATTGAGCGACATCGTCGTTAAAAGCTGTATCTGTCACATTTCTTTGTGGCCATCTGAACTTCGTGTCGAACAATGCGGCTAAATCTTTGTGGAACTTACTAGTGAGTGGTCTTCGTGAACGCCACACGGCAGACGGCGAACGTGCAATTCAATCCAGGTCAGTTGACCTGGTACAATACGGTTCAACTCCGACAATTCAGCTAAAATCAACCCCATCCAAACCAATCCGGCCCAAGTAGAGCCAAGCCAATGCATTCTTTTCCATTCCGTTGATGTCACCCAATTATCATTCATCCACTCATCCTCTCATCCTCATCCGTTCATTTCATTGAAACATCATTCATTCATGAGTTCGTTCGCTCATTCATTCCTTCCTGCCTTCGTTCATATCATTTCATTCCATTTCAGTCATTCATTCATTCGTTGTCTTCATTCATTCATTCGTTCGTTCGTTCATTCAGTCATTCAGTCATTAAACCATTCAGTCATTCAGTCATTCATTCAGTCAGTCATTCATTCAGTCAGTCGTTCAGTCATTCAGTCACTCAGTCAATTCATTCCTTCATTCCTTGGTTCCTTTCATTCATTCATTCATTCCTTGGTTCGCTTCATTCATTCATTCATTCGTTCATTCATTCATCCTCATACTTTCATTTCAATCAATACTCACTCAATCGTTCATTCATTCATTCCTTCATTTCTTGGTTCGTTTCATTCATTCATTCATTCATTCGTTCATTCATTCGTTCATCCTCATACATTCATTTCAATCAATACTCATTCATTCATTCGTTCGTTCATGCATACATTCCTTCATTCCTTGGTGCAAACTGTTCAACTGAAATCACCTTCTTGGGCATCGGATCAGCGACGACTGCGGCGCATCCACGATGTCTTGCATGTCATCAAGAACGACGACACGTTCAGGTAAGTTCTGCACCCCGCAACTAAAGTGGGCTACTCTTGCAGCTGCGTAATAAGCGAAGTGGGAAAAGCAGCAGTTACAACAGTGAGCAAACGCATCCTTTTGTTTCGGCTTGCCGGAAGTGTCTGTCAGCTGCCACCCACCAGACCTTCGGTCCAAAGTGGGATCTTCGGTGTAGCTGATTTCCAAGCTGCGCTGACAGTCACTATGCCCGAGCAAGAATCTGGCAAGCCGAAACCTCGCCGCAGCCGAAAGCCCAATGAAGAAAGTGAGGTAAGGCCGCTGCGTCCTTTTGCTGGGGCCCCGTGTTGAGGGGCCCAGAATGTATGCCGCTGGTGGAGACCAGAGCAGATGCTGATCAGCGGGAAAAAGATTCACTTTAAAGCTGATGTTCCAGAAATCCTGCAGAGAGACTTCGAAGCGCTCAGAAGCCGCGAAGAGGTCAGGTAGAGGGGAAAGACCATCCCACCTGGAAAGCATGTCGGCGTCATCGTTCTTCTCGCCGGGAATGTGGCTGCATTCCAGGCTTATCCCCGTAATGGAGCTCCACATGGAAAGCTTGCGAACAAACAGATTAAGCGGTTGTTTCGATGTGTATAGCTTATTGCAAACCGACTCGGCGCCTGTGTTGTCACTGAGTGCCGGGAGACGTAAAGCCAAGCGGCCTCCTCCTGCACAGCGCCAAAAGCAAAGCAAGATGAAGCATTGGGCCAATGTCTCATAGCAGGAGATGTCAAGGTTGGCGTCAGACTGGACCGGGATGCCGAGCTGAGTGAATTCCTGCACCGTGAAGCGGTGTGCAAACCATTTGAGCTGGTTGTTGGGAAAGCGGATCCATCCGCCGACTCCGCACTCGTTGCCCTTGCCGAAAGCGTGGGCGTGGTCGCCACTCCATGGAGCTGATGCAAAGCAGAAACTGCAGTGTTTCTCGGCTAACCTGCGAAAGGCGTCCCCTGGACGAAGAGGGATCAGCGACACGCATCCAGACGCGTTTGGTGCTGACTGGCACTTTGCGCAGGTCAGATTTGCCCTGCAGCGTCATGTGGCGGGCCGACAAAAGTTTGGCTCCCGCTGTAATGCTTGTACCCGGAGGGCTAGAAGTGAAGCGCAGCTCGCTGTCCAGGTGATCCGCTATCCCCGCCCAGTAAGTGGGGTTCAAACTGACATTGGTGCCAAGCGGCCTGTGTAAATCGTCATATACTGAAGAGCATGGCTCAGTGCGGGAAAACCATGAAGTATCCATTGCAGCAAACCAAGGAGCTTGTCAAGCTGGCGTTTGGATACCAAGCGGTGCTGTAAACACTCTTGCACCAACTGGTGGAGCTTCAGTCTCTTCGTCTCAGGAAGTGTAAAGCAACCGCAGCCCAGGTTCAGCTCCCACCCTATCCATGTAATGGTGGGACCAAGCTGTAGCTTCCGGCAGCTCAAGGGCACGTTGAAACAAGAGCAGAAAGCGAGTACCAGGGATGCAGGAAGTGGGAGTGCACGCTTATTCTGAAATAAGAGCAAATCATCCACATATAGAAGCAGGACATGGGAAAGCCATATCCATAAGCGTAAGCAGCGGGCGCCAAAAGGGCACACGCGGTAAAAAAGCAGGCGTTCTTGTTGACGCATGCCAAGTAGCCCTCTGTCCTGTTCGCGAACTCTGGACGTCTTGTGTGCGCCCTTGACATCAAGCCTTGACATCAAGCGAAAAGCCGCCCACTTCTTCTTCATCTTCTCGAGGCGGGAAAGCGGCCTCGATATCTTGAAGGCTGGGCAAGCTGAATTGTTCGGGGACAGAGCAGCTCTGGTTTGTGTTGCAAATGCTGTTGTCGACCACCAAGCGGGGGGACCTGCCAGGTGCTTTGACGATGTTGACCTTTCCCACTGCTACTCTGTCCTTGCCCCAGCGGCTGTGTAAGCGGACTCAATGTCGGGCATTTCCTCCAGGTAACCAGCGGAGATTTCTTCTTCAATCAGATCCTGAAGTAAAGCTGGGTCTGACTCGGCGCCCAGCCAATTCCCTTCACACACAAGCAGGTCGTGGCCTGAGCCGGGTTCCGCATCCTTACGCGGGCGGAGTGTATGACTGCGGGGGATGTCATGGTCAAAACCAGTGGGGACACCCTGCTTTAAAGCGGGGAACAGTGCGGTATCCCTGTCCCCCATCAGTGTGCTCAGGCGCTCCAGGGCTGAAAGGCAGTAAGGCTGGCCCTCAGCCACCTCGAAATCCCAGTCCGAAGCGGGTGAGAGCGAAGAAGAGAATCGCCTGAAGGAATCGCGAAGCCATGCTGTTTCAGTCTCCGTGAAAAGTGGGGCTTCTGTGTGTTCAGCAACATGACGTGCCAAGCGGGCCGGGATGTGCTTTTCTAACAGCCACTGCTGCCACTCCTTACGTAGAGGTTGCAGAATGTCCTCTGCGTATCGGGGGCCGTACGACCAGTCAGGAGGCGAGCAAATGCCACCGCCGTCCTGAGCAGCAAATGGTGGCGCTGACCTTGGTTTGCGCGGGATGCGCTGAAGCGCAAAAGACAGCGAGCAGAAGCATGTACAGTAGAGGGGAACGGAGGTGAGATTGTGGCCTTGTTCCCAGCTGTCTGCAAAAGGTTGCCCCTGAAAAGTGGGCATACTTGTTGGCTAAATTTCTCTGCAAGCAAACGTGGGTATTCAGCCGTACGTTGCGACAGGAAGTTGCCCTGCTCATCCAGTGCACCTGCCACTTGCAGGTGATTGTTGCCCTGTTCGCACTTGGCTGCAAGTTGCGAGAGGCCGCAAAGCTGGTTGCAAACAACCAGGACTTAGAGATGTCCTGCCCCACCGAGCAAGCTGGGATCACCACGAGCGACTGTATTTCCGAGAGAAACGACTGCACGAACGGCTCCAGCCAGGACATTGCATTGGTAGGTTGCTCCAGAGATACATGACCACCCGCTGCAAAAACTGCACGAAGGATGCATGTGCATCGGTACAAAAGCTGCTGACTGGTCCGAACTCTCTCCTGCTGAGCCTCGGTGTTGCCCGGGAGTCCCTGCAAGGGATCAGGGCTTCTGATAGCAGGGGGTCCTCCGGGACGAAGTTTAAGTCTCGAATAGTCCCTGCAGGGAGGCGATGCATGTGCAAATTTGATGCAGCCTGAGAAAGCCAAGCGCAGAAGCCGGTCGTACACTGCATCCTGCGAGAGGTCGAGGGGTTCTTCTCCCAGTATGTCATCACGGACGCACGAAATTGCCGACCCCGCCACTGCATGACTAAGCGGGGAAGAGGCTCCGCAGCACAGATCTAGGAAAAATTCCATGTCCCCCTCGGTCGAGCAAGTGGGCATCGCCGGCCGTGCTAGGGCCTCGGAGGGCTGTGTGGCGCAAGCTGGGAGTGGGAATCCAAGCGAAAGCAATGCTGCGATGTCATGTGTAAGCGGTTAGCACCCACCTGAGCCCACCTGTTCCCTTGCCACGGTAGTGTACAGTGCAAAGCAGAGCATGGGAATGTGGTGGGATTCTCCCATGTGTCGGGCGCCTGGCCCAGAACCTCGGAGGTTAGGGGGAACTCCCGAGTTGCCGACGCTGCTGGAGCAGGACCAAGTTGGGCCTGGTCGTCGAGTGCCGGGCTGATCCACACCTCTCCTCCAGCGAAATTGCCAAGTGACAATGTACGGTTGAAACTGTTCTGTTCGTTCCCTGAGTCGGTGTGAAGCAGGGTACGCACGTTGTGGCTGACACACAAATAGACGACCACTTGCCAGCTGGAAAATGAAACTGAAGAAATGCGTTCAAATACTGAATAATTGAATAGCGTCGGAGGATTGTGAAGTCCTTTGAAACAGACCTCTGCGTTTGCCTCCATTGACAGCGAAGGCACCAAGATTAAAATATGCATCTGCTGAAGTGGTTGCGTTTTTTTTTCCGCACGCGTAGGGCACAGGTGGTCTGTTGCCCGTCAGCACCGACTGCTTTCAAACCAGCTACCTTTAAGGATTGTAATTAAGCATGCCTTTGTGACTTAGGCTTATGGATAAGGCGTTGCCACTCTGCTCGATTTTGGGAGATTGGTTGTATAGTCCTGTAAAGTGGAGTGTTGTCCATTCGAACTAGAGTATGAGAGTTGTGGGCTTCTCTAATCTGTTGCAATGACGGGATGCTAAAGAAAGCATTATTGATATCGGAGTGTTTAGGCGACTCATCTGATTGCATATAGGAAAGGCGTTGCGATGCCTCTGTGAGGCACGATTCTGCCCAACGTGGGCGGGGGCGGCCGGGTCTATTGGGAGACAATACATGTCGATATGCGTGAGAACCTGCAAACGTGACCTGGTACTCCAAAGTGTCCATATGTCGATGTAAGTGACCCAGTAACTGTAGACGTTGCTGGGAATATAATTGGGAAGGAGTGGGAATGCGCTTGGAGTCATAAGCTAATCCTGCCAGGTATTCATTCGAGCAATCAGCCGTGGTAGGTTCCAAAACCCGGTGATAAAAGGATGACTTGATTTTAAAAATTCTACGAAGCGATTTAAAGTGTACCGTGTTCATTTTTTGGATTTGGGATGGGGAGAGTAAGGCGCTATCCATAGCGTATGTGAGAATAGAAAGAACGATGGAGCGGTAAACTGTAAGCTNACCGTGTTCATTTTTTGGATTTGGGATGGGGAGAGTAAGGCGCTATCCATAGCGTATGTGAGAATAGAAAGAACGATGGAGCGGTAAACTGTAAGCTTCCAGGAGGGAGGAAGTGACGAGTGAGAAAGAAGTGGGCGCAAAAGCTTGGAGGCCGAGACAGCCTGAGAGACACGATAGTTAAGGTTTTTTCGGCCAGAGGAGAGCGAGTCCAGGTATACTCCTAGGTATTTGACTTCATTGGAAAGCGGGACCGGGGAGAGGTCGTAGTTAAATCCAGAGCAATGCCTGCAATCACAGGGACTGGAGCACGAGGGGGAATAGTAGATGCGCTGGTCAGAGTGAAGGCGTAGGTGTTCGCACTTTTCTTCATTGATCTGCAGGCCTCTTGTTTGGCCATGATATTGAACTATATGGAAAAGGCGATTAAGCTGCTGAGCCGAACATGACAGTAGAACCGTGTCGTCTGCATATTCTAGGTCCCATAAGGGGGAAGGGACATGGAAGACTCCAGAGAGTTCCCCATAAGGGCTGCCATAAGTGTGTTCCACATCAGAGAAAAGATGGGTAAGAACTAATCCAAACAGGTAGGGGGAGAGAGGGCAGCCCTGTCGTAAACCTTTAGTCTGAGTACATTTGGAGGATTTTTGGGAGGAGTCCCGAACCACGAAGGTCGGGTTATTGTATAGCGACATAATAACTTGTCTGGTATGGGTAGGTATGCCCGCGTGTTCCATTGCGGCTTGTATAGAGGTGAAGGTAACGGAGTCAAAAGCCTTGCTCCAGTCTAAGAAAAGTGCATGAAATGGGTATTTTGTCTCTCGAAGATTTCTATAAGTCTGCGCATAACATGTATAGGTTGTTGAGCTGAGCGGTTTTTGCGAAAACCATACTGGGTGTCCCGAACTCGAGAATCCGTGTACGATTCAAGGCGGCTCTGTAACATCGAGGCGAAAATTTTATAGGATACATTAGTGAGGGAGATTGGTCTGTAATTGGAAAGGGAGCGGATGTCCTTTTGGTGATTCTTAACTAGCATTACAACTTCCGAGAAGAGCCAAGAGTCAGGAATAGTGCAAGTATTGTAACATTGGTTATAATGATCCAGGAGTTAAAGCTTCAAAATGAAAGGAGCATGTTTGTAGAGTTCTCCAGGTATATCGTTAGTGGTTTCAGCTTACGGAGAGCATTATCCAAATCTTGCATAGTAAAAGGGGCATCGATAGATGGCAAATTCGGGTGGGGGGAGGAAACCGGAACTGGAGGGTCGTGAGGGGAATACAAAAATTTTGTGGGCTAGGTAGTCAGCAAATGTTTTGGCGCGTTGCGTGGAGGAGACTAACTTTCCCTGAGTGTTAAACAGTCCTGCGGAGCGGGGTTTGAAGTCCGATCTAATCTGTCTGGCGTGTATCCATTGTTGAACAGAGCTTCCGTGGAAGTCAGAAAGGAGGTTACTGGCAACAAAATTCTTTTTATCATTGCGGGCGGCCTTCTTGATGTGCTTGCACGCCTGTTTGAGCGCCGCAATGTCGGTGAAAGTAGTGCGTTGGAATTTGTCTATTTTCTTAAGAGTGTCAGGGGAGATCCAAGGTTTTTTGGCGGATTGGGGAAGAAGAGGGATGAGCGGGAGGTTGGAGGTGAAAAGATTTTGGAGCATCTCGTCTNATTTTCTTAAGAGTGTCAGGGGAGATCCAAGGTTTTTTGGCGGATTGGGGAAGAAGAGGGATGAGCGGGAGGTTGGAGGTGAAAAGATTTTGGAGCATCTCGTCTTGCTCATTAGTGGTTTTGCACGTCCATTGGGAATGATTAAAATTAATGTCCAGGGGTGTCAGGGACTGAAGTGTAGGAGGGGCAAAGCGCCCGAGGGAGGATCGGGAGTGGACTCCCCTTTTGGCAAGGGTATCAGCTAACTCATTCCCTGGTATGCCTACGTGAGAGGAGACCTTCTGGAGAGAGGTGCGGTATTTGCAGCGTATGGCGGTATAGTATTTCTGTGCGACGGTAGCAAGTTGATGATGAGTGATCGGCACAGCGTCTCCCTGTAGAATGGAGAGCACATACTGTGAGTCAGTAAATATGGTAAGTTGATCTACATCCAGGAATGGGGAATAGTAAAGGAGGTAATCAAAGAGTTCCATGATGGCCTTAAGTTCCCCGGTGTTATTGGAGCCAGGGAGGGGGTAGACAATGTCTGTAGGATTGGTTCTAACCGGGCCCCATGACTGGTACCAGTGGGGGTTAGTAGGAGGATGTTGAGCAGGGGAGTGAGAAAGGGTCAGGGCAAAGCCCCAGCCGGCCGGATTATCAAAGGAGACCACACGGTTATTGGGACAGGAGCCGTCTGTATACGCTATNGGATGTTGAGCAGGGGAGTGAGAAAGGGTCAGGGCAAAGCCCCAGCCGGCCGGATTATCAAAGGAGACCACACGGTTATTGGGACAGGAGCCGTCTGTATACGCTATTATTCTGGGTTGCGCGAGGTCAGTAGATGGAAATTCATGGCCGGTTAAAGAAAGGAGGGACGTCTCTACACTTTCATAAAAAGTGCTAAGTTGTGCGTAATCGTATCTACTGCGACGGGCCTCGGGAGGTTTTTGTAAGTATTGGGTCTGAATGGTAAAGGTAAGCGGGAGGTGCCTGGTATTAATAAGCTGCTGAAAAATACTTCCTGAGAACGTGACAACCTGACGGAGGCCTTGAGGAACTATAAGATAGTCTAAGGCGGTCCATTGTTGGACGTCTTCCGTAAGTAAGGTATGGTCAGCGCAAGTCATTTCTTTGTATGTTACTTTCGGCCGGAAGGGGAGATCGGAGAATGTTTGCGGGAGATAACAACCGTGCGCTTCTAAAAAGTCCATTAAATAAATGGCGTTATCACGCTCTGGCTCCGGGATGGTCTGGCGACGTCCCACCACTTGTGGGCCTGCCTGCGTATATGTCGGATCAATGTTGGCGTCTAAACGGGAGTTACAGTCACCTACTAGGACTATATTTGAGGAGTTAGGGTGGTGAATCATAAGGTCCTCCAGGTCAGCCCAAAATTGTGCCTTCTGTTGTCTGTCTGTTTCCGGTGTTTCCACTGTACTAGGCGCATACAAATTGACAATGGTAGTAGGGTGCGGTAAGGTGTCAATAGTGATCTCACAGATACGAGGAGAGTGGGGCTCAAAGTCCTTTACATGTGAACGTAGATTGGGAGATACGAAAAATCCTACTCCGTGGTGTTTCGAGTTAGGTAGACCGGACATTAGAATCTCCCATCCATTTTTAACGAAGGTATGTGAAGATTCCACCTTCGTTTCCTGCGCACATAGTAAGGAAATTTTGTGGCTCAAGCAGAAACGTAGAATGCTATCGTATTTAGTGATTTCTTTAAGTCCTTCAACATTCCAGAAGAAGACGGAGATGCGTGGGGAGGGGAATAGTGAGTGGTTTATTGATGGACCGAGAATGGTTGATAGGATGGATAGTAGACTGTTTACTGGCTTGCTTAATATTCTTATTGTGGCGTTCTACGTAAGTCGGTTTCGGGTGGATCGGGGGTAAAGGATTCAGTCCACCGTGCACCCTCAGGGTGGAATCCTTAATGGAGCTGTGCCATATCCTAAAGTCTCTGCGGGCCTCTCGCCTGCCTTCCACCCAGCGGTGGAAGCGCCTGTCACGGGCGCTGGCAGAGCGTTGCCCTCGAGTCTGGGAGCATCCCCCGTGAGCACTGCGGCGTTGGTAACCGCTTGGCTGCCTGGGCTCATGGCCCTCATAATGTAAGTGTGACATACGGTAAGTGTCGTCGCGTCCGGTGTCTTGCACACCNGCATCCCCCGTGAGCACTGCGGCGTTGGTAACCGCTTGGCTGCCTGGGCTCATGGCCCTCATAATGTAAGTGTGACATACGGTAAGTGTCGTCGCGTCCGGTGTCTTGCACACCGCCATATTGTAAGTGTGTCGTACGGTAAGTGTCGTCGTCGGATGCCCTGTGGAAAAGGCGGGGCATTTCTCTATAGCGCTGAAGGAGCTGCCAGCGGCTTCCCGGCTCGCCCCCTTTGGAGGCCACCGCGCGCCTTGTGATCCCATAGAGGGTAGGAGATTCGCGCCTTGTGGTTTCAATCTCAAAAGTACTTCCTCGTCGATATGCATGTTGTTGTTGAGCGTCACTCTGAAGAGTCTGCTTCACGGACGAGCGGGAGACCGACGTGTGCAGGTCTCTAGACTTCAAAAAGGTTGCGGCCGCGATCCCGCCACCAACGGTATCACG
>BGNK01005800.1:4144-34131 GCA_003297005.1 Symbiodinium sp. clade A Y106
CTCAGGTCAACACGTTCACGATCGACACGCACAAATCGAGAAGTGTACCAATCTGCAGCCGTGCAGTGCAAAAGTCCCCTTAGTTAGTAGGTGGAGTGATTTGTCTCTATAGTTCTTCACTACACCTAGCCTTCCCCTGTGGCCTGTTTCACTCTGTGGGCTCGTCATGAGCCGGCGCGTTCTGGAGAAAGGGTGCGTCATCATAGTTCAAAAAAAAAACCCTACACCTAAAACCCTAAACCCTCAACCCTAAAACCCAAAACCCCCCCAAACCCTGAGCCCGGAGTCCCGCCCCAAGGCGCCCGAACGCCACGGCATAATTCACAACCCCGAGCGAGAGCCCGAATCAGACACTCTAAACCTAAAGCTCTCAACTCTAAACCCTTAGGCGCTTTAGGCAGTACGTAAGGTTTTTGATAGGATAATCCCAATTCAGGTACTGAGAGCCCAAATCACAGCTAAACCCCAAATCCTAAACTCACGGCACTCAACCCCGACACGTTAGTTATCTTCCAAACCCTAAACCCTAAACCCTGCAAACCCTTCAGGCCTGTTCCCACCCGAAGCAAAACCCTGCGTCAGCTCCCTGACCTGATCTCGGAGAATGCCACGAACGGCATGTCCCGTGGCAGCAGCTCGAAATTTTAGGTTTGCTGTTCGTAGTACAGAGGCCGAAATCAAACCTCATGCTATTCCTTAGGGGTTTTTCCTGAACTGGACGACATATGCCCATCGGCCCCAATCTTAGTCTCATCAATGACTCGAAAACCCGTGAGTGTTTGGATGTTGGGTGCAAGCAGTGGGCCTTGAGACTTGCAAGCCCGTCCCGAAAGCCAAAGCCCTAAGCCGGCGTTCCGAGACTGTTGTCCCGGGCCTTGAAGTTGTCCCTACAGAGGTACTTTGGGGCCAAAGTATGTATTATTTGGGTATGTGAACCCTTGGAGTTTATAGCCCAGTTTAGCTGAAGGGGTTTTCGCTGGGGCCTAGGATCGCTCTGACCGGTGCTTCTCCTCCCCACAAAATTCATGTTTCTAAAGCCTTGATAAAACCCTCCTACAAATTCTACGAAACCGTTCAGACTTGCGTAAAATCTGCTGACACTGTGAAACCTTACAAAAACTCCTAAACCCTAAACCCCAAAAGCCCGAAGACCCTCTAGGACCACTGTGAAACCTTACCAAAAAATTCATGCGAGGCCCACAAGGTCTGGCTCCGGACATCCCTAAACCCCAGGGCTCCAACCCAAAATTCCAGGGGCCTTAATAATTAGAAGAGGGTTTTGGGGGTTCCTTCTTACAATGATGGTAAAATATACCCCGAAACCCTATTCGAATTAAGGCCCCGACAGTACCCCAAAGTCAGACTGAGGCTTTTGGTCGTGATTTGTTTGGCGGTGGCTTGGCTGCAACAGCTGGGTGTCGCTGTGGGTTTAGGGCCGTTGGGGTCGGAACTCCGGGGGTTTTAGGACAGGCCGTATGGGCTCCTGTTCTTGGTAGCTGAGTGGATACACTTTACACGTTTTAGGAGAATATTACCCACGATAAACTGAAAGTCGAAACTTTTTGGGGCTTATGAACTCAGCAACTAAGTGTTCTAGGTATGCGGCGCAGGGTATAGGGCTTTGTAGGGTTTAGGCTTCCTTGGCTTCACACTGTGTTTAGAGTGCAGGGTTCGCGGGAGGTTTCGGGTTGTCTTAGGGTCTGAGGATTCAAGCCGATCGTTGTGCCGGGTTTTCGGGATTCGGGAGGGTTCGACCTTGACTCTTATCACCCCACCTGTAGTCGCAGTGCTTCTCTTCAAGGTCCCATGCTGGACAACCATAGGACTTTCAACAAGACTGTTCAAGGATGTTTAGGGCTTGTGGTTGAGCAAGCGGCTTTGTGAGGGCCTTGGATCTGTCTGTTGGGACCCGTTGAGTAATTGTAGCAATGATAGTGGGTTAATTAAGCAGTCAGAGTAATTGTAGCAGTAGAGTCAGTTCCTCCAGGGTTGGATGCTGTAAGTTGAATCCAAAGCCGCCCCGTATCATAGAATCATAGTAACCCTTACAGAAGCCCGGTAGTAACCCTTATAGAAGCGCACTTTTAGTAACCTGTATAGAAGCACGTTTAAAGGAACGGTAGTAACCCTTATAGAAGCACAATGGAACGGTAGTAACCCTTATAGAAGCACGTTTAAAGGAACGGTAGCAACCCTTATAGAAGCCCTTTTGAAGGAACGGTTGTAATCCTTATAGAGGAACCCGATTCTGAGTCCTAAGGCCCCTCGGTTACACAGTGCGAGCCCTGAGCTTTCAGCCCGAAGCCTCTCCGGTGGTTTGGAGAATAGGGAGCCCCAGTGTAAACCCATGTTGTAGTAGAACTCCGAATGCATAACTATAGAAGTAAGTCAATATGCATGAATGAACAGATAGATAAGCATCTACATGCATGCATGCAAGCATGCATGCATAGATAATACGTACATGCATGCAGACTTTAAGAGCCTCTTTACATGAGAACTGCAGAGGAAACTAATCTTCGCAGCTTGATCAAACCCGTAACCCGTTGACAAAGTGGCCCCTCTGTGCCTTAGGCCTACGCAAAGGAGCAGAGCAACTACGTGAGGAGCACAGGTTGTCTGTACTTAGAAGCGTGCAGGGAAGGAGTCTAGGTTGCAAACTTCAGGAGTGAAACCCATGCAGACGTTTGGGCGTTGGGCTTTTGCTGCCAAAGACCCCAGAATCCGGGCTTAGGTTTAAGGTTTAGGGTTTAAGTTAGAGCCCAAAAGCTCTGAGCTCTTTCCCCATGAGCTGTTGAGGCAACCGCGTTCGTAAATCCGTAGAAATGCAAAGCCTGCTTGTACCAAACGATGCGACAAGGTTCGTAATCAAGCTCTTGCAATAAACTCCAGAACTTTGAATACTTGGATAATGTAGGGGTGGGAAACATCGGTAATAGTATCCGCCTTATCTTTTCAAAAAAAATGATACAGTATATCCCAACACCCTGTTCCAGTCATCCCTTCATTGAATCCCTGCCGGTTTACGGCTTCGGGCAGAAGAACCTTGACTTACGTCCCGAGCGACAGCGTTGGATGTTGAGGGATTGGGAGATTGAAAATGGCTTAGGACGGTTTAGGGTCTTGTAGAAAGGGAGCCTTGTTCAGGATTGCAACAGCTGTGTCGCGGCGGTGTGGTCCAAGGGAAGGCTACGCTAGAGCCCTTGAGTCATGATCGTCGCTTTTGACACTTTTACAGAAGCTNTGTAGAAAGGGAGCCTTGTTCAGGATTGCAACAGCTGTGTCGCGGCGGTGTGGTCCAAGGGAAGGCTACGCTAGAGCCCTTGAGTCATGATCGTCGCTTTTGACACTTTTACAGAAGCTATGCTTAACAAGGCTAGCATAAGGATGGGCACAGTCAGCAGCTGCACAGTGTACACAAATGCTGACAGACATCCAGCAGTCATGCACAAGCTCTTTGCGCGAAAAAGGGAATCGGCTGTGCAACCATGGTTTGCGTTTGAGCTGCTCTGGCATCGCACTGCAGTTTCTCTATATTTGTAGGTNGACAGACATCCAGCAGTCATGCACAAGCTCTTTGCGCGAAAAAGGGAATCGGCTGTGCAACCATGGTTTGCGTTTGAGCTGCTCTGGCATCGCACTGCAGTTTCTCTATATTTGTAGGTCTAGGGTGTGAGGTTCCGTTGTTTGGAGTTCCAAAGCTTCAACTTTGCAAGCAGCTTCAACCCGAAGCCCTACAAACCCTAAGCTCTGAAGCTCTTAGGGCTTAGGGTTTAGGGCTTTAGGGGTTTAGGGGCTTAGGGTTTTTCAAAGAGCCTTCTGGGTGAATGTCTTGGGCCCAGGGCGTAGCTCTGGGGTGGCCCCAGCCTCCGGCAGTCAAGTTCGGGTCCCTGAGAACCCTAAAAGCCCGAATACCTTAAAACCCTGACAGAACCCTACCTAAACCCTAAAAGGTAAGCCCGAAAGCCGAAACCCTAAGACCCTGAACCTAAACCGAAACCCGGAGGCTTAGGGAATGAATTTGTATTAATTAGGTCAGGAACCCTTAAGCGGCCCATAGAAGGGGGGGGAAAACCCTAAACCCTAACTTCAGAGCCCTAGACCCCGAAATCTTACACTCAGAGACCCAAGGCCCGATCCTGAAGAGCCTAAGCCCGCAACCCTCCAGCTTCAAACCCTGGAAACCTCAAACTTACACCCTTAGCCCAGAGCCCCCAAGCTTCAGAAACCGTAATATCGGGGGCTTAATAATTAGAATAGGGTTTTGGGGCCCATTTTGCCATAATCATCATCATAAGGAGCCCCCACAATAGTATTGGTAATTATTTCGGCGCCTTTTTTCCACCCTTAGCCCAGAGCCCTCAACCCTGGCACCCAAGCTTCAGAAACTTCACGCATCCTGGCAAAGGCCCGGCTTTTGGTGGAGAAGGCGCATGCCGCCCTTTGGCAGAAGCCGGCGCCCCAGCAGCTGCGTCTGTATCTGTGGAAGGATCTGCTTGACTTCCAAACGTTAAAGCCACAAAACTCCCAAGCCCACCTTTCAAGCCTTACAACCCTAAAACCCAAATCTTCCAATCTTAAACCTAAGCCCTAAACCCCTCTCAAAGCCCTGAAAGCCCTACCATCGCGAAGCTCAATCCCTGAACCCCCGACCCCGCAGCCCGAGCATTGTATCCGCAATTGCCAGCTGGGTTGAAGGTTTTTAGTCTAGGATTTAGGAAGTGCTGCTTTAGGGTTTAGGATTTTGGTCTTTAAGGTTACGGGCTTATCCCCAAAGCCTTAGAACCCTCAAAGCACTCTTGTGGAACCCTGCAGAAATCCCTAACAGCTCCAAAACCCACTGAAACTCCAAACCCCGGACTCTAAACCCAAGGCAAAGTGGCATAAGTATTCCCCCCGAGCCCTTTCACAGTAAACCTTATAGAAAACTAGACTTAGCCCTAAATCCCCTAAACCTCAAACCCTAAAGGAGGGATTTCGGTAATATCGTGAGCTTCTCATCTGCAGGTTCTGCTCGACGGGTAGTAGTGCTCTGCCCGGGCCCATGGTTGCTTTCAAAGGGTGTCTAGGGGCCTCAGAAATGTGGGTTCAGGGTTTAGGGCGGCTATCGTTATCCTTCCATTTTGGACCCTACTATCACTTTTTTTTCCAGGGTTGCTTTATGGGTTACTGTGAGGTTTATTATGCGGATGCGGGCTAACAAATGGGTTCTGGAGGTTAAAGCTTGAGGGTTTAGGTTGGCTTCACGCGTTTCTATTGGCCTTTCCGAAGGAGTTCTATGAAGATTCGAAGTTTTAGAGGTTTCTGCAAGGTTTTTCCGGGCTTGTTTGATGAAAGGTTCGCAGGTTACTGGCTTGTTTCGAGTTCGCTTCACTGCTGAGTTTGGGGATGTTAGTGTTTGCATCGGGAGGTTCGGGCTGCGGTGGGAGCAGAACGGCATTCAGTGCGTCGGTTTCGACAGCTTGTAGTTGTCTGTGGCTCCTTAAAACCGGCACTGTACACTTGGTGCGCCAAATGCTACATGCCCCACCCCAAGGCCCTTGATCCCAAATGTACTAAAACAGTCGACCAGGTGTCAGATGTGTGAACTCCAGGCCGTTTTCAAAAAGCGTGGTTTTAGGCTTAAGGGGCCTCAAGTGTTCAATTGCCCTGATAGTCGCATGTTGCTTAGACAGGCGAAGCCCACTACTGACACTACTGGGTATTCTGGACCCTCAAGAGCGTAGCTTGCTCTTCAGCTTCACTGGATGCCCTAAACCCAAAACCCCCAAACCCTCAACCCCTAAACCCCCAAACCCTAAACCCTAAGACCTAAACCCAAAACCCTGATCCATAGGGCGGATGTTCAGGCCAGGGCAGAACGAAGTGTTAGCAGATCTTTGGACCTGAACGCCCTGTCGCTGAACATGGACGTGCAAAAAGTCAATAGCTCACAAGGAGTATATGCTACATACACCCAAAAGCATCCCGAAACTCTGAACCTTAAGCTCTTAACCCTAGGACCCTAATGCAAAATCCTTCTACAAGTAAGCGCTATATGGTAGAGACATCGCTGTACAAGGCTTATTTACATGTGCCATTTGCCGGCCCGAACGGTGGCATGCCCAACCAGAAACGCCGCACCCTCAACCCTGAGCTGTAAGCCCGAAACCCTAAGCCCTTAAACCGAAAGGCCCGTGAAGCTCGTGGCGGTGGAGCTTACAGAAGCCGGCTCTTTTGGGGACCAGTGGACGCCTCAGCCCCCGCCATAAGGGAGTTGCCTAAGTTCAAGTTATCGGGTTGAAGGTCTTCTTGAGTAAGGAAGGCACCTTAAATCTCATTCTGAACATCTTTGTGTCTTCGGGAGTATTCCTCCCTAAACCCTAAACCCCTAAACCCTAATGCCATCAACGATTTCGGCATCCCGAGAAGTACTACTGGGTTCAAGCGTCTTTCCTGAACACTCAACTCTGAACCCTGAAATCGTAAAGCCGAACCAAAACCTGAACATGCATTGGGTCTTATTCGCACTTCCGATCAATGACTACACCATGGACCATGGGTCCCCGGAATTGTCCAAAGTGACCAGCGGCTTCGTCTTGGATACAGCTCAAGTGGGCGTTACCTACCTTTGGTTATTGGTTAGTAGGGAATGGAGGAATGGGTACAATTATAACTAATACTACTACCATTCTTCCATTCCCTAATTGTAGTCTATTATAGTATTAAAAAAATTATAGCCTTATAGTATTATAGTACCATTCTCCCATTCCCTACTAACCAAAGGTAGGGTTACGGCTTAGGACTTCGGGCTTTAAGAGAATGGAGGGCTGTGTGGGTGGGTGGGAGACCAAGGTTTTCGGCTCTGACAGTTTTTTTAAAAAAGCCCTAAACCCCAAAGCCCTAAACCCCAAAAAGGTCCTAAAACCCCCAAAATCCGAAGCCCCTTAGGCCTTAAGCCCTAAAACCCCAAATCCGTAAAACCCGAAACCCCAGTTCGCCCCCACCCGGTGAAGCCTCGAAGGACCCTTCGCCCTTCTTGGTCCCCTCTTGTTATAAATGCTCCAGGCTTTAGGGTTTACGGGGTTTAGGGGGTTTAGGGGGTTTACGGGGTTTAGGGGGTTTAGGGGGTTTAGGGGGTTTATCTAGGGTTTAGACAGAGGGAAATTACAAGGTCAGCCATAAGACCTTAATCTGATGATAGGGCCGTTGTTTCAGGCTTGACAAAGCACTTAGTAGCCCCCAATGCCCCGAGCTTTTTCAAGTCAGGTACGGCGTGAAGGAGGTTCCCTACTGCCTGATGTACATGGGCGGCAAGCAGGTCTACGCCAAGAGGCGCATGGGAAATGTAGGGTTTAGGTTTGGTTCAGGGTTGAGGGATTAGGGTTTAGGCTTACGGCCCCCAACCTAAACCCTGAAATGGAAACCATGTCAGGAAACCCGAATCCTAAACCCTAAACCCAAAGCCCAAGACGGTAAGTCTCACCAGCAACATTTGCTCTTGTCGAGCAGCTGGAAAGGGGAGGTGTAACAGCAGCAGTTTACGGGCAGAGTGAGCTGCTTTCCCAGAGGGTCCATATATACGACCATTATGGAATTAGGTCCCATAAGACCATCCCTACTGTGGTTTTGGGGACCTAATTCCATAATGGTAGTATCTATGGACCCTGTGGCTTTGTAACCTTTTTGAACTTCGGCTTCCAGAGTCCAAGCCGTGATTTTGAGCTTGTGCTGGGTTAATGTAGGAACCTGATTAAGAAACCTTGGGCCTTTGTTAGGCTTCCTTATATGAATCCTACTATTTTGGGATTATCGGCCCAGGGATGCCCAGGGTTCTTAATCAGGTTCCTACATTAGGGAGATCTCTCTAGCGTGCCATAGAACCCTATCCAACCCAAAACAAACCTACCTGCCCAGACCCCAAGCTCCCTGAACCTTGTCAGCCCACGCAACACCACACCCAAAGCCTAAGCGTGGAAGTCAATAATTCCAACACTCTTCCCCAAAACCCCGTAAACAGTTTCTAAACCCTTGACTTGAGTTTGGTTAGGCACTTTTGTTCAAATCTTTGTGTCTTGTTTTGTTGATAGGCTCCATGGCACGCGAATGGCGCCCCGAGCCGCGGCAGCCGCGAAGCCGAAGGCTGATTTTGGGGGTGTGTCTTTGGGGGCTGAGAGGGTGTCATCGGGTGTTGGCGCTCTCTCTCTCTCTCTCTCTCTCTCTCTCTCTCCCTCCTCTCTATATGCATATGTATAGATAAATAAATGTAATGAAATACTACAAAAAAACGAATATACATTTCAATACATAAAATAAGAAACAGATAAGTATAAGTATAACTATGTATATATATATAAACACACACACACACACGTTTAAATGCAATCCGCAACCTGGCCCTGACCCTCAGCATTTTTCGGTTTTAGGACCCCAGGGTTTAGGTCCAGGGCTGACGGTGAAGCGCTGACAATGCTACACCAATTTTAGGGTTTAGGGTTTAGCAACTTTTCCCAGGTGCATACTAAAGGAGCGTACACCCGAAAGGCAGAACCCATCAACCCTTAAACCCTAAACCTTTTGCAGGTGCTTCTTGTGGAGCCCAACCCCGGGAACCAGCTGAAGCTAGAGAGGCGCCTTGCCGAAACAGAGATCCCTAACATGAAGGGGTATTATATTTTATTATATGATATTACAGTATATTACATAATATTACATTGCAATATATTATATTATACCAACGTACAGGGGTATATATGGTACCATATATCCCTCAAGCGTCGCTGAGGTTCTCGGGGAGTTAAAGTTGAGGACGTGGAGGTTTCGGGGTTCAAGGCTTTCGGGTTTAGGGCGTTCGGGTTGGGCTGCAGGGCTGTGGGCTTTCGCGGGACCTTAAACCCTAAATTCAGGGTTTAGGTTTAGGGTTTAGGGTTTAGGGTTTAGCGGGGACCAGCAAATCGAACACCCTGAAATTGAAACTTCAAGGATTACAAGGAGAGATGATGAAGCGCTCTGTACTTTGTTTCAGAATCAATCCTAGCCTTCAAACGGCAGGCCGTGTGAACCCCAAGGCTGTAGAGCTTCTGACTTGCGGAGTTTGTTTAGGCAGCCGGGTTTTGGCATAGGGATTCGGGGCCTAGGTATCATGAGAGGCAGGTAGCAAGACGGTTTCTGCAAGGAACCCGTCATGTCTGAATGTGTTCTCGTGGTTGGTGGTCCACGTTCTCGCGGTAGCGGCCTGCGTGCCTAAACCCTAAACCCCTAAACCCTAAACCCTGAACCCTAGTCTTCCATAACCTAGTCATGCCGGGGTTCTGCGAAAGCAGTCCAGGCCATGCCTGAACCAATCTAGGGCTTAGAGTTTTGGTTAAGGGATTCTTGGCAGCCCCTTATAAGCTCAAAGCAGATACCATGGCCAGGGGGCGTAGCGGCGTAGCACCACAGGGGGAGACCGGGCGCCACATTTGCACAACAAATGTTCTTGAGGCTTAGCCGTGGATGAGGGAGTATCTCCATCTAGTCGCCCAAAGCCTTCAATCCCGTACCTAAACCCTAAGCCTTAAACCCCAATACGGTACCCCGAGTACCGAGCCGAATCAGTGAATTAGCAGAAGGAGTGTTTTGGACATTTTTCGTGTGGAGCATGTCAACTACTGTGGAAGTCTCACTGCTCAGTGGCAAGACAGCTACTGTGCAAGCAGGCCTGGACGAAACAGTGGAGACGTTGATGCAACGGGCACAGATCGCACTTGGAGTCGGCAAAGGGCGGCTGCTGGACTCCTCCGGAGTCGTTCTGGACGGATGCGCAGAGACCTTGAACTCTGGCATTCAGAACGGCGACTCGCTGACCTTTCACGTAAGCGAAGTTTGCATTCAGTCCACTCTTTTTTCTTTTGCTGCCCTTCTTGGTGATGGATCCGTGGTGACCTGGGGTGATGCTGCTTTTGGGGGCGACAATAGTGCTGTGCAGGGCCAGCTGAAGAATGTGCAGCGCATCCAAGCCTCTGCCTACGCTTTTGCTGCCATTCTTGGCGATGGATCCGTGGTGGCCTGGGGTGAGGCTAG
Organism: Symbiodinium sp. clade A Y106; assembly: GCA_003297005.1. Classification (NCBI taxonomy): domain Eukaryota; class Dinophyceae; order Suessiales; family Symbiodiniaceae; genus Symbiodinium; species Symbiodinium sp. clade A. Next base: position 14,186 of record BGNK01005800.1, read on the forward strand.
CCGAGGTGGCGATTGTAGTTCTGTGCAGTGTCAGCTGAAGAATGTGCAGCAGATCCAAACCTCTGGCGACGCTTTTGCCGCCATTCTTAGTAATGGATCTGTTGTGACCTGGGGTGATGCTGGCCGAGGTGGCGACAGTAGTGCTGTGCAGGATCAGCTGGACAATGTGCAGCAGATCCAAGCCTCTGCCGGTGCGTTTGCTGCCATGCTTGGCAATGGATCAGTGGTGACCTGGGGTGATGCTGAGTGTGGTGGCGACAGCGGTGCTGTGCAGGGTCAGCTCAAGCATGTGCAGCAGATCCAAGCCTCTGGCAGCGCTTTCGCTGCTATTCTTGGTGATGGATCGGTTGTGACTTGGGGACATGCTGACTTTGGTGGCGACAGTAGTGCTGCGCAGGATCAGCTCAAGAATGTGCAGCAGATCCAAGCCTCTCACCATGCCTTTGTTGCAATTCTTGGCGATGGATCCGTAGTGACCTGGGGTCATGCTGACTTGGGTGGCGACAGCAGAGCTGTGCAGCATCAGCTGAGTAATGTGCAGCAGATTCAAGCCTCTGACGGGGCTTTTGCTGCGATTCTTGACGATGGATCTGTCGTGACCTGGGGTGAGGCTGCTGATGGGGGCGACAGTAGTGCTGTGCAGCATCGGCTGAAGAATGTGCAGCAGATCCAAGCTTCTGGCGGTGCTTTTGCAGCTATTCTTGGTGATGGATCGGTTGTGACCTGGGGTCATGCCTTTCATGGCGGCGACAGCACTGCTGTACAGGGCCAGCTGCGGAATGTGCAGCAGATCCAAGCCTCTGACACCGCTTTCGCAGCCATTCTCGGCGACGGATCGATTGTGACCTGGGGTGATGCTGGCCGAGGTGGCGACAGTAGTGCTGTGCAGGACGAGCTAAAGACTTGGCTATAGATCCGTGCCTGCTTGTAAGTGGCAAGATGTAATGCAGTGCATCAATCGCAGCAAAAGATTGGGCGCAGCTGCGAAGACAGGGCAACGAAGCAGACAAGGCACTGGTAACATGTGCAAAGTCCGAAGCCATAATCAAGCATTAAGATTCAAACACCTTACAGTACACCCCGTCCACAGTTTAGGGGGCGGGTGGGAAAACGAAAGCTTGATGGATTGAGACTTCACAATGTCTGCAGCATTGGGAAAAGACCTCACTTCAAACCGAGTTCCGAATCAAGTGGTTTAAAGTTCATGCCTTTAACTTTTGCTAGCAGATTTGGGCAGGAAAGCTGTAGTTTATCGAGGCTTGGGTCCCCTTAGCAGCATAATACTCCACGGTAGTATAGCCCAAAACAGATTAAGACCTGAATGTTATGGGGGTTTGAGGTTTTGGGGTTTTCAGATTTGATGGCACGGGGCTTTGGGGCTTGGGGGGTTCAGGGTTTGAATTGAAGCCCAGGCCATAACCAACCTTGTATTTCTTCGTCTTGCCGTTCGAGGTATGCTTAAAGTAGGATCTCCTAAACCCCAAACCCTACTAAACAATCAGTCGGAGTTATTTTGCCGCATCAACATTCTTCGAGTCCGTTTCGAAGTAGATCCATCGACTCCTGCCCCTCACACCCTGAGCCCAAAGCCCTATATCCTAACCCCGAACCTCTAAACCGCCAAGTGACCTCACCTTAAAGGGCTGTTGCAGGGTTCCACAATAGGGTCCCGCTAATACGGTCCCCCTTAAAGGCTTACTATAGGGTTCTAGAATACGGTCCCATTTAAAGGTGAACTATAGGGTTCGATAATAGTGTCCCCCTTAGAGGGTGTGGAGTTTAGGCAATCCTAAAGTCGCGAGACCAAAGCTCGAAATCAAACTCTAAACCCTAAACCCTAAACTCGAGCCATAAACCCTAAATCCGAAGCTCTTCCCCTGTCTCACATGGCTTTCGGGTTCAGGGTTTAGGTTTTGGGGTTTAGGAGTTTAGAACTCAAGGCTTTCAGGTTCTCTACACTAGTAAACTAGACTTGACTATAGTAGACTATAGTATACCAAGTTTTTAGAGACGATACGTTAAATACTCTGACTATAACAGACCGAGCCCCCAGGAACTTACGGCGGAATGGCTACGGATCAGACCTGGTGCGATTCTGAGCTTCGGGATGCGAATAGCTCAGAGCCTTTGGGTTTAGGGTTTAGGGCTGATTTTCGGTGTTGGGGTTCAATGGAGTTGCTGGACTAGGTAGGGCTTTGCGACATTTTATATTTTCCCTTATTGGGCTTAAGAAGATCTTATTTACTAATATTTTTCAACAGCTTTAAAAGCCCCACCTAGTGGAGGGTTAGAGCTTCAGCTTTGGAGTTGATGGGACTTTGCCTCAGGCTTCAGACGTATTTCAGCGTGAGAAATGCACGCGACTCATCGCAGTATCTTCGGTGTAGTGGAACCCTTTCCGAATCTATTCGGCACTGTAGACCTTCTGAAGCGCAGAAAGCCATATGGAATCCTATACAGCCTTTAAAGGAACACATGCAAAAAGCACACACACAAACCTTAAAATCCAAAGCTCTAAACTTGAGAACCAGAAACACACCTAAATCCCAAAGTCCTTATAGAACCCTGAAGGAACCGTAGCAGATTCTATAGAACCCACGGCCCGAAACTTGCATTAAGAACAACGCATTGCAACCCTAAGCCCAAACCCCGAAAAGCCGAGATCCTAAACACACTCACATACCGGAGCCCCAGGATAGAGCTTTTAAGGGAGCCCTATTCTGGAAGCCTACAAGTGGAACCCAATTTAAATGGCCCTATTATAGAGGCCTTAAAGTCACTTTAAGCCCAACACCCTCAAGGCGCCCTTTTAGTGGAACCGGAACCCATGAATGGAACCCCTTTGTAGAACCCTTAAGGGAAGTAAACCCTAAGCCCTAAACCCCAAAATCCTAAGACCCTGAACCCTATAGTTCCCTACAGTTCCCTGCAGTCCCTTTACGGGAAGTTCAAAAACGAAGCTTGCTCAAGGCCATGGACGGCATGCAGGCCAGCCGGCTCGCTCAACGACCCGAGGTGCCGGTTGATGAGGGGGGTTTAGGGGTTTAGGGGTTTAGGGGTTTAGGGTTTAGGGTTTAGGGCCATTAAAAAAGGGTTCCTAAAGGGTCCTTAAGCGGTTTAGGTTTTGGGGTTCAGGGTTCCATTTGAGGGTAGCTTTTAAGCCTCACTCCCTTGACAGGGTTTCTTTTAAGGGTGCCTTTTCTGTGATGGTTTAGTTTTTCAGTTTTACGCGCCCCTTGTGCTTTGGTCGGCTGTTACAGGGCTTTATAGGGGGCTGGCCTACAAGCTTATGAGATTTTAGGAGGGGCTTCTGAAGGTCTTATGGATTTCGACGGCACATAGCGGCGTAGAGATGTTTTTGAGGTTGCTTAAACTGGGGTACGGAGCCGCAGATGGCGGGATCCCTCGAAATCCCAAACCCTAACATCCAAACCCCAGGGCCCTAAACCCTGAAAGGGCAACAGCAAGCTTTAGGCTTTGGCGTTTAGGGTTTAGACTCGCGATTACATCCTACATATTTCTGCTCCCAGACCCATGTCCTCACAATCTAACAGCCCGAGGTGGAAAACGCAAGACGCTCAGCCGACAACAGAAGACCACACACAACCCTAAATCCTAACCCCCGAACGGCCCTGAAACCGAAACCCCTAAGCTCAACAACCCGTAAAGCCTAGGGTATCGGCCCAAAAAAAGTAAGGAAAAGACGAAGAAAGTAACACATCCCTGGACCTGCTCATTACGGAAAATGCTGTTAACATGCAATTAGGGTTCTGGTAAGGTTTTCAATATATGTATCTTCCTTAGACCCACACCCTCAAAAAGCAGCAGAGCAAGTCTTATTCCACCCTTATGGAATCTGTATAATTAGCGCCCTCATAGAGGAACCCTTATGCAAATCCTCGTAAAACTCTCATAGACGCCACAACCCTTTTCTGCACGACCCTTTGTGCAGGGCTATGGGATCTTGCTCATCTCCTCGCTGACGCCCGCGGATCAGCTCCGCTCTGTCTCCTACGCGGCCGGCTGGGGTTCCTTTAAAGGGGACTAAAAGGGATCCATAAGGGTACTATATTCTAGGGGCCTTATAATGATTACCTATACTATTTTGGGCCCCCTAGAGCTGAGATACGGAGCTTTATAATCTTCATCGGTCAATCTTCATCTGCCCGCTCTTCTTTTGCAATTGGTCTTTCACAGTAGCGTTTTTCGTAGTTTTTTTGTTTACACATGTTTGGTACTGAAAAGCTGCACTTCCAGATTTTTTGTATGGGTTTCGCGTTGGTTTTGGTATTGGCAGGGTTTGCATGGGATGTTGCGGCTGTTTTGAGGGGATTTATTCAAAGGGTGTCGACAGGCCTCACGTGTTACCCTGAAGCCCGAAGGGGATCGAAGCTGCAAGAAAACGTTCCGCACCCTTACCTGAACCTTGGACGCTGTGTCCTAAACCCTAGAACCCTAATCCACTTAGCCCGTCCCCTCTGAAACCCAAAGCCCCACGCCCTCTACCCTATACCCCTCAGCCGTCAACGAATAAACCAAGAAAACAACCATTCAAGACGTCGCTCCATCCTGTAAAGAACCCCGGAACTGGAGACATGATCCCTATGCTGAACCCGTATTGAAGAAAGCCAGTAGTTCATCGTGCCAGTTCCTGTGAGAGACTGTGAAGATCATGCTTGCATGGTTTCGGTTGGTTGTCCAGACAAGGCTACGAAGGATCGTGTTAAGCACTCTCTTATCGGAACGGTTTACATGGCCAGCATGTGCCGCCTGAAGTCAATAGGCGACAAGATAGAGCATGCTGTCGGCAAATGCCTGCCATCGCACATTACGGCATCGTTGCGTCAGAACAGACTGAATTCGCTGTCCTCGTGAGTTCGTCTGAACGGTCGTTTGCTGCTAGGACTTGAACAATGAATCCTTATAGGAACAGTGTTCAAGGCCTAACTCTGACCTCAAGCATTACAAGAACCCTATTCCAATTCTGACGGCCCCTTCGGTATAATCTGTCTGGTGCTTAGTAGGGAATGGGGGAATGGATCCCTATAGTAGTCCCTATATCCCCAATAATAGTCTCCATAATCCATTCCCCCATTCCCTCCTAAGAACCAGACAGTAATGTTTGCAACAGATCCGGAGCCGGCAAAGAGCCGCCATCATTTTGGCCTTTGACTCCACTCTGCTGAGCGAGGTGGGCGCCCCCTTACAGAGGGTTTCAGGCTCGAGGGCTTTTTTTGGGGGGGTTTTTAGTTTACGGTTTTGTGGTTTAGAGCTTCAGGGGTTTGGTGTCTACGGTGTCTACAGTTTGGGGGGGGGGGATTGAGGTTCTTCAACTCACGGGCTCTATGAGGGGCTTGATATGGGGTTTAGACTTAGCCTAAGCCTCACACCCTGACCAAGACTCGGGACCGATTCCTCGACTACTTTGGAATCCTGAAGTCGCTTACATAAGGGGTTTAACGAGCAGCTCAATGCTTCGTCGATTTTTTTGCAAATTTTTGCAAAACGAAAAACTTCATGAGCCCAAACCATGAAACAAGAAGCAGCTCGGGCTTAGGTTAGGGCTTTCGAAGTCGAAGCCCTGAGTGCCCTCAAACCCTGAAGCCGCCCCAAAACCCAGAATGTGGTTCGGGTGGAGTTTTGCAAGACGACGCTCGAGGCCCTCCGAACATTCAACAAATGTCAGCCTAGAGACTCAGTCAGTGGTCGGGGTTCGGGGTGGAGAACTTCCGACGTGCAGGGGTTTACGGCCAAGGGTTTAGGGTGTAGAATTACGGGTTTGCGTTTGTCGAGAAGGGGTCTCTCGGGGTTGGAGGTGCAGGGATGGACCCTAAACCCTAAACACTTCCATTCATGCCGCAGGCTCGGCGAACTCTTGTCCGAAGTGTCCGTAATACACCCTAAACCCTAAACCCTGAACCCTAAACCCTGAACCCTAAGCCCTAAACCCTGAACCCTAAACCCTGAACCCTAAGCCCTAAACCCTGAACCCTATTCTGATTCCTAAACCCCAAGAGCGCCCGGATTCCTTGAAGGGGCTCTTTGCCAGGAGGAGGCCGAGGACCGAAAGCAGTTCCTGCAGGAGAGTCTTGGCGGCAGAGAGGCTCTCGGGGTTACCCCTTACAGTAAAAAAACAGAAAACTATTGATGATAGGGATCTATAAGGGTACCTTTAAGGGGCTCCTTTAAGGGATCTATAGGGTTTTAGGGTTTATGAAGCCCCTAAACCCTAAACCCGGGTTCCTTTACAGGTCCAAGCCAGAAAGTTGGAACATGGCTTTAGGAGGATTAGTGCTATGATCCCGTATACTTTACCTTGAGGGCATGAGGATAATGATGTTCCAACTTTCTGGCTTTAACCCTAAGGGTTCCTTTACAGGTCCCTTTAATGGATCCTTTAAGGGCTTCTCTAAGGGTTCCTTTCAGGGTTTGGGGTTTAAGGGTTCCTTGAAGGCCTTTGGCTTTAGGGCTTAGGGCTTCCTTTAAAGGTTCCACAAAAGAGGGCCCTAGAAAGCGTTTTAGAGGGCTTTTCGGGTTTGGAAAAATTTAGCCCGCAACTTGACTGCCATAGAATGGGTCTCCTCATAGTCCCTGCACCATTCTAGCATAGTGTACCCTACAGCCCTAATTTACGAATGAATGCCCTTATTGAGCCCTTCAAAGGAACATGAATGCCTGAAGCCCTGAACCCTGCAAGCCCTAACCCCTAAACTCAACCCTAATTGACCCCAAAACCCCAAGCCCTAAACCCTATATTGCAAGTCTCAGGTTCAGCCTTTACCCACAGAAAACGCCTAAGCCCCAGACCATCTGAACCTTGCAGCCTCAGCCCCAAACGCTGCTATTTTGGGGTTTCTATATTCCGTGTTAGTAGTAGTTCCTAGATAAGACATTATGAAATACCCTAAGGCCAGTTTCTAGCTGTTACAACCCCATATTCCCTTGTAAGCACCCCTGACAGAATGGGTTCAAGCACTCTAAACAGCCAGCCCCATTCTAATTGTACATGCCCCCATATTCCGTGATAAGACCTTTGTAAACCCTTTTGAGAAACCTATTCTAAGCCCAAGCCCTGCAACCTGTTTAACAACACCAAGCCCTAAACTTGCCCCTAAACTGAAAAGCTCTCATCGCCACGCCCAACCCTAACCCTAAACTTTGTCATAACATTTTACGATTTTATGGGTACTTAACGCCAATAAGGAATAAAAATGTAAATTCTTAGTCCTATCCCAACCATGAACTAGTAAATCCTCAAGCCACACCCTCCGGCCTTCCCCCAAGGTGCTCCTACGTTTTCCCCTATGGGCCCAGCTACACGGCGCGCACACACGGGCCTTGAGAGTTTCGCGGGATTGAGAGGTCTCCGTAAGGGTGGTGGATAGCAGAAGTGCTCGTATTTCTAGGAGTACATTGCCAGTAGGTGCTTGCACCCTTTGGGTTTTCAGTTCAAACGATTCCGGGAGGATCCAACAAGCTGAGCTCTGGAAACAAGGAATCCACATAATCGTAGGATACCCTAAACCCTCAACCCTCAACCCTCAACCCTAGCATACCCTAAGGGTCCAAGTATTCCTTATGCTAGGGTGTTGGGCCCGTTTCTTTGGGTACTGAAAAGCATAAACCCTAAACCCTAAACCCTGACCCGAAAGACATGAGGACTACTTGGACCCTACAGCCTCCCTACACCCTAAACTTAGGAATACTACAGGGGCCTTCACAATTAAAAATAGGCTTTTGGGGCCCAGTCAAGAACCCACTGCACATAGGCTGCCAATCCGAATTACTAAAACGCCCCCAACCCCCCAATTCCTAGAACTTTAGCTTACACAGGGAACGGGCTGTAGTAGAACATCTAAGCGGGATGCATGTCTTGCTTGTTTCAGTTGTGCGAGCTAAGCGCCTTAAGATTTTGAGTTTCGCTTGGGGTTGCGGCCCGCAAACCTGTCCCAATCAGCATACAACCCCATGGCCCAATGGGCACCTCCTTGAGCCGCCACCCTGAACCCAAAATGCTAAACGATAACTCCAAAACCCGAAGCCTTAAATCCCAGATCCTAAATCCCTAAGCCCTAAAGCCCCGTAAGACTAACACCTCAAAACTCTGTTTATAAACCCCAAAGCCCTGCAAAGCCTTTCGCGAGCCCAATGTCCGTACTCTACACAGAACCCTAGCCCGAAGCCCGAAATCCTAATCCTTGGTAACCCAACATAACCCATACATACATATATATATATATATATATATGTTTGCACACCCATATACAAACATATATGTATATATGCGTACATACATACACACATACATGTCTGAGACCATCCCCAAAAAACCTAAACCAATCAAAGCCCTAAGCTCTAAACCCCTGAAAAGAAACCTAAACCTTGAACCCTGAACCCTGGACCCTAAATCCTGAAGAGTCCCTAATCCTCAGCCTTGATGCAGCTATTGCGGCAGGGTCTGGCTGCCGTTCTCGCCCGCTTCGACGTGACGCACGCAGCCTGGGGCCCAGACTCCGCGCGGCGGCTGGGGAGGTGGCTGTTCTTGGATTCTTGGAGGACTTTTTGTTGGGGGGTTTAAGGGTCGGGGGTCGCGGGTTTTGGGGTTTTGCCTTTTCTTGATAGTTGGGCTTGGGGTTTATGCGACTGTAGGATGTTGATGGGTTGAGGCTGGTAGTTGGAGCTTCTTTTTGAATCATAATATAGGGGCCTAATAATTCCAATACTATTTGAGGGTTCCTTATTATAATTATGGTATAATATACCCCAAACCCTCCCCAGAGCCGCGCAACCTTACACGCAGATGCCCTAAACCAACAGATTTCCCTGTACAGACTTTGGACTCCTGGTCCCCAAAATATGATGCAATGCTTCGACTTCTGCAATCTATTTGCAGTAAATTATAGATGTCTTCTGTACATGTGTATATACACATTCTTTGAGAATGCATGTGTCGTCCTTCGTCTCGGACGAAGGCTTTCGCCGGCATCACCCCAAAACCCTATTCTAATTATTGAGGCCCCTGTATTATAGTACCCTTATAGATCCCTTATAGTAACCTTGATGGACCCCTGTAAATCAACCCTATTCTAATAATTAAGGCCTCTGTATTAGCTTGCTCCTCGGTTGTTCTTAGTCCGGCCCTGATCCTCGAAGTGGCAATGGTGGTTGGTGACAGTCTGACGGGGATGCTTGCGATTCGTGCCTGGTTGCCATGATAAGACCACGAAACCCCACAAGCCCTCCAAAGACCCCCCCTAGTCCGCAAGCCCTAAGCCCTGGACCTAAACGCTGAAGCTCCTACCCCCTGGAGTTCATAGGAGAAGGGCTTGGCGTGCGTGCCGTGCACCACCCACAAGCAGGAGCATCGCGACATGCGCCAAGCTCTGAGTCGAATGCTTATATCACAGGGACCCTTAGGGGCGTAGGGGGGAAGGGGGTAGGGGACTATACTTCCTTAAATAAGCCTTACTCAGTCGGGTCCTTATGATTATATGGGTGGTTGTCAAAATTAGCGTCCCTTTTGGGGTACCTTAAATTTTTGGTGCCGTATTTATATTAGGACCCAAAAAAAGACCCCAATTTTGACAACTACCCATATAAGAGGAGGTTTCGAGCCGCAGGATTTAGGGCAAATTCAGGGTTGAGGCTTCTGCAGGGTTCAGGGTTTCGGGGCTTAGGATTTACGGTTCGTTGGGACTCTATGTATACGTATATGTATATGTATATGTATATGTATATGTATATAGATAGACCTACGGCATAAGATACACACACACTATAAAATCACCCCCCCCATATCCTATTCCTACTCTTAAAATTTTATCTGAACCCTACCGGATTGCATGTGATGGGTAGTGAAGGGTTGAAGGGCTCAACCCTGAATCTTAAATCCCGAATCCCAATCGAGTTTTCATACGGTTTCTACCTATGTGCCTTTTTAGACCCTGAAGCCTATACCCTGCACCCGAACCCTAAACCTTAAACCCGGGACCCTGCACCCTAAACCCGAAACCCTACTGCAAATCCTACGAGGGTTCAAGAAATACCGGGTCCCGGCATAGGTAGTCTTTGGAGTATATCCTCGGCTTCCATAGTGAGGCCAGCCCAGCCGTACATCCTTAACCCAAAGCTCTATTATGCCCTAAACCGTAGCCCCAAAGCATTTATACCTGAAGCGTCCGCAGGATTTCCTGGATGATGTGCTGGGAATGTTGGAGAAGGGAGGCGCAGCGCGCTGATTCGTTGAAACCTTGGACTCAACACTCCAAAAACCAAACCACGGGTGCACGGCTCAAAGTGTGGGTTCCAAGGCCCTCATACTTAAACCCTAAACCCTGAACCCTAAATCCTAAACTCTACATCCTAAGCCCTACATCCCAAACCCTATCGCCTAATCCCTAAACCCTTAACCCGAAACCCTAAGGTTTGGAGTTCTGGAGTCTGAACTGACTCTGAGAGAGCCGTCAAACACCCGAGTCTGAATCCATAGACAGTTTAGGGTTTAGGGTTTAGGGTTTAGGCGTTCCTAGAGCCTTCGGCCGCTTCGGCCACCCCGATACAGGGTGAGCAAACAGCAATCATGTCCTGTTATGGTCCTGATTCAATTCACACAACTTCCCTATATTAAAATTAGAGTAGAAGTTTTATTATAACTATACCATAGTTGTCACAACATAGGACCTAACCAAGGTTCCAAACCCAAACCCTAAACGGTTAAGGGTCAAGGGTTTAGCTTTTTTTGAAGAGCACATTAAGGAACCCTTATACAGGATCCCTTAAGAGGACATTTGAAGGTTCCCTTAAAGGAGCCCCTAATCAAATCAACCCTTTAAAGCAGCCCTGAAAGGGGCCTTTACAGGAATTCTTGAAGAAGGAAGCCGTTTAAGGGAACCCTCAACCCTAAGCCTAAACCCCTATAGTACCCTTAAAGGAACCCTTAAAGGCCTTAAAGGAGCCCTGAACGAGTGCAGGAGGAGGCCGGGCTGTCGGAGACACCGCGACCTCCTAGCGGCTCCCTTGGCGCCCCCCCAGGCCGGGATACCGGGTGGGAAGTTCCACAATTGGGCACAAGAATAAGCAAGTAGAGAAACAAACATGCATATGAGTATACATATATGTATGTAGATATGTGCATGTGTATGTGAGTGTGCAAAGGAGAGAGAGAGAGAGAGAGAGAGAGTGAGTGTGTGAGAGAGTGAGTGAGTGCGCGGGTGAGTGAGTGCGTGGGTGGGTGAGTGAGCTGAGTGAGTGAGTGGAGAGAGAGCGAGGGAGGGAGAGAGAGAGACAGAGAGAGAGCGAAAGCGAAAGAGAGAGAGACAGAGGGAGGGAGCGAGAGAGAGAGCGAGAGAGAGAGAGAGAAGGGTATAGTGTATATATATATATACATACACAGATGAGTTGTAGCGACCTTGCATGTTTTTTCTTGGGACTCCTTCATGGACCCAACTTCTCAGAAGGTTACCATGCCCACCCGCCTGGCTTAGGTGGTACCTCGCGCGACAGCGATACCCGCCAAGCGGGGATGGCTGTGAATCTTTATTGGCCGTTGGTCGTACTCTAAGCCCGCAATCTCGAACTTAACACTTTCCCATCTGAGAACTCATGTCATCCTGAATCTCTCAACCCTCCACCCTTTAACATAGGTGCCGGAACAACTCGAAGTATTATTCCTTAGGCTTCGTTGCTTCTGTCCAGCATAACTGACACCCCCAACTCCTGTATTCCTACTACTAAGGCACCGGCTCCTAAACCTAAAACCCTAAACCACAGACCGAAGACCCCATATCCTTAGATAGTGAACGGGGGAACTTTAAACGTTTTAGCCTTGTATATTGGCTCTATCTTGGAAAGTTTGAACTTTTTGGGGCCCGGTTGTTGAAGAAGAGAGTATCGTTGCCATGCTTACAGGGTCCTCAAGGGGACCGCAGATTATTTGCCGTGTCGGGAGCTCCCTGTGTCGACGTCTTGGAAGGAGACTCTGGAAGATGAGAGGATTTAGGGTTTAGGGTTTAGGGTTTAGGGTTTAGGGTTTCGGGGGTTTAGGCTGGGGTTGGGTCTAGGATTGAGGGTTGATGGGGTTGAGAGGCCAGGGCTTCCGGTTGAGGGAGTTTTTTGGGGTGAAGGGTTTAGGGTTCAGGGGGTTTTGGGGGTTAGACTTAGGGCTTAGGTTTAGGGCTTAGGGTTTGGGTTTAGGTGGTATGGCATGAAAGAGTGGCCAGCGAGTGGCACATGATTCATATGTGTGTCTGAGTTTAGGGTGTCGGCCTAAGACCTACTGAACAGGAGGTCTCTACTATAATGGGCCCCAAAACTCTATTCTAATTATTAACGCACCTATAATTTTGGGTTTCGTTATGGTGTAACGGTATAATATACCCCAAAACCCTATTCTAATATTGAAGGCCCCTATAGTACCAGCTTCTAGCTCCCTACGAACCCGTCATCGATACTTCTTTAGAGTAATTCCTCGGTGTCAGTCAGCCTTTTCTCTGCTTATCCCCCTTGCAGAAGCACCTTTGCATTTTCGTGGGATCCTGTACTTACTTTAAACCCGAAGCCGTGAAAAACTGACACTTTCGGTGTTCTGGCGACCTTCCAAAGCCCTTATACAGTTCAGGAGAGCCCTCATGGAAGTACACATCTGTGCACAACCCTGCTAAACTTCTCGTAAAACACCGGATGGCTTGACAAAATCTCACGAAGCCCTGATAAAGATGGTACCAACCTTCTGAAGTAGTTCAGTATGATTCCTTCAGCCTTATACTATGACATGCCCCTGGACCCTATTGGAATTATCAAGGCCCCTGTACTGCACGTTATAGTAGCCTTTATAGAAACCCCTTAAGCTTTTTCAATGCAACCCCTCAAGGAACCCTGTTCTAGTTCCGAAGGCCCTTTAGTACACCGACTCCTGAACTTCTGAACTTCTTAAACCTACCTTTGGTTAGTAGGGACTAGAAGACTGGTAGTCATAGTAGTTATAATTGTACCCCATTCCTCCATTCCCTACTAACCAAAGGTAAGTAAACCCTAAGCCCTAAACCCTCAGCCCGTTTCAGTTCCTTAGAGCCCTTTAGGGTTTAGGGTTTAGGGCTACAAAGCCCCCGGAGCCTTAAACCCTTACCCTAAACCCTAAACCCTAAACCCTAAACCCTAAACAAACCCTACACCCTAAACCCTAAACCCTACACCCTGATCAGATTCTATAAGGCGCTTTAGGCCATTGTTAAGCCGACGGCGGCAAACTTCGGGGGCTCCTGCAGCGGGTTTCCCGAGCGAGCCGCTTGGCGCTTCCTCTCCGCGAAGCGGAGGAGACCAGAAATCTGCACCCTTATGAGAAAAGGTGGGGGTTTTAGGGGTTTAGGGTTTAGGGTTTAGAGGTTTAGGGGTTTAGGGTTTAGGGGTTTAGGGTTTAGGGGTTTTAGGCAAGTTCTTTTCAGGTGCTTTTTTAACCCAAGCGGGGGTTGTTGAAGGGTGGTTACGCAAGCTTGAGTATGGTTTCGGGCCGGGGGTTCAGGGATTAGGGGCATTCTTTAGGGGTTGTGGTGTGAGGTTTTTGTTGGGTTTCATTTGGGGCTTTTCAGGGTTTGGGGCTCAAGGTTTAGGGTGGAGGGTTTAGAGCATGTTGAGGGTTCTAAAGAAGGTTTTGCTTATGATAGGGCCCGTTTCCTTTGAGGGTATGTTATAGGGTTTGGTTGTTTGGGATTTAGGGCAAACTTGAGAGAACATGGGTAATGTGACATTACCCATGTTCTCTCAAGTTTGCCCTAAATCCCAAACAACCAAACCCTATAACATACCCTCAAAGAATAGTATTGTTTATTCCGGCTGCGACATTACTAATGTCGCAGCCGGAATAAACAATACTATTCCTGAAGGTCGCTGATCGTAGGTGATTCCGAAGAGGTCCGCTTTTGGGGTACCTCTATTATAGGATCCGATGACTTGGAGTTGTATCAAGGGTCCCGGATTTTCTGAGCGTCCCAAAGAAGGGTTTGCAGCGCTACTGAAACCCACACCACACAACCTGCACTTACGTACCCGGTATCCAAGGAAGCAAGCAGGAAGCTTGCAGGACAATGCCAAGTTCGAAGAACCCAAAGAAACTTGAACTCAGAAACCTTTGACAGCCGCATGAAACTCCTGCAAACAACCCAAACCTATACCCTAAACCCTAAACCCTAAACCTTATAACCCTAAACCCTACAACCCCCAAACCCCCAAATTCTAAACCCGAAAAGCCTAAAGCCCTTGAGCAGGCTCTGTCCGACAGGAAGCTCGAGAGTTCTTGGATTTCGGTTTCGCAACTCCTGGCTTTCCGGTTTCGCCAAGATCTTCCCTCAGAGTTCCATCATGCCACGCAGAGTCCGCCTTAAGTCCTGGCCTTACCTGAGGAGCCAAGCCCAGCCTCGGAAGCCGAAGCCCGACAACCCTGCTCCCGAAGACCACCCGGGTGTAATGTAGGGGCCTTAATAATTGAAATAGGGTTTTGGGGCATATTATACTATAATTATAGTAAGGAACCCACAAAATAGTATTGGTAAGTATTGTGGCCCTATATTACCTCGTAATTTGGGACGGAGACCTTGATTCAGAATTGTCTCTGCCATGGCGAGCTATCCCACGTTCTCTGGCCCGGGAGGTCTTCCAAAGGGATTGAAGTGGGTATTCAACTGTTTGAGCCTGGGTTTGGGATTTGGGGTTTAGTTAGGGTTTGAGGTTTAGAGTTTCGAATTCTTTGTGGAGTTTTAGGGTGTGCTGTACTGGTTTCATGGGCAGGGCTTTGATATAGGGGCCTTAATAATTACCAATCCTATTTTGGTGGTTCCTTATTATATTATAGTATAGTATCCTCAAAACCCTATTCTAATTATTAAGGCACCTACATTACACCCTCAATTGTAAGCCGTGGCCGGCACGAAGACCTGAGCCCGGCGCTCTAGGCGCTAAAGCCTAAGTGCACAGGCTGGGCTTCGCCCTCAAGAAGTCTCACGAGTGTAGGATGGAACTTGAGCATCCTCTAAGCATTCTAGAAGAAGGGCTCTACAAAGAATCTAGCCCGAAGCCCCAGCCCCTAATATTCAGGCGCCGATCAGATCGTAAGAAGCCCTGCAAACCGTAAAGTGCCCTAGAGAAGACTCAGAACCCCAAAGCTGTATGATTGCTATGAGCCCTAAACCCTAAACCCTAAACGTTCAACCCTAAACCCTAAACCGCCCTAAACCCGAACCTCCCCCGAACTACACCAAAAAGTGAATCGCCAGGCAGCCCCTCCGCCGACCCGGAGTTAGTGAATGTGGAGATCGAGCCCTCTAAGGTCCCCCCGAGACTTCTTGGGTTTGGGGTTTGGGGGTCCGGGGTTCTTGGGAGGATGTTCATAGGGTTTCTGATTTGCTTACGTATGTATTCCTGTGTTCATGTAGGGGCTTGGAAGGTTTCTGATACGGTTTGTGGTTTTTTTTTGTAGGTTTTTGATCGGTTTATGCAACAGGCCTCCTACCGTCAGGTTTCTATGTGGTCTGAGATGAGCCCGGTATGGTTTGAAAGAGTTGCAGTTGGATTTTATCGGGTTGCCTATGATGTAGGATGTCTGTTCGGGTCCCTCACAGCATTTTCTTAGACTCCTATATGGCTTTCTTGTCATGATTTCTGGCATCTCTTTTTTATGCTAGCGTCTTGCAAGGTGGTTCAAGGTGTGGGGGCTTGGCCTTCCGTAAACCTTACACCCCCTGAACCCTAAACCCCAAACTCAAAACCGTTAGCATAGACATGCCATGGAATGGACTGAGGTCGGTCCTGGACAGTTTGAAATCGGTAGGAACGGCGGGGTGTCTGGGCTTAGGTCTCTGGCGCAGATATGCGTAGATAAGGCACCCAGAGGGTTAGCCCGAAACCCTACGCGCTTGCGAACTCTCCGGCACAGGTACGGCGGATAAGAAACCCATCCGAAAGTGCAGCAGGAAATCCGAAGCCACGGTTACATGTAGTAACCCAGCGCCAACACCCGAGACCCAACACCCAGGGCCATTAAATCCTAGCCTCCTAAACGCTAATTCTTCTAGAAACTGTGGCAAATCTCCAAAGCCTCAAGCCCTGACACCCCAGAACCCAAAACCCTACACCTTAAGCCCTAACACCCCAAAGCCCTTGATAGAGCCCTGGGAAGTTTCTTTCTTTCGGCCTTGCTTGCCGAAGGGGGTCCCGATCGAAGTCCCCGGCCCCGATCCCTGATGCGGGAGGGTGGCGTCTTTGGGGCTTCCAGGGTCCGGGGGGTGCATTTCTCGGTTGTTTATGTTATGGTTGCTTTTCCGAAAGATACATGCGTCCCCGAACCCCACATCCCTTTAGGGTTTAGGGTTTAGGGCCGTTTAGGGCCCTTAACCCTAATGTGCATCTCTACATCTTCAGGGTTTATTGTCAGGGAGCTTACAAACCGAAGGGCTTCGCTTTAGGGTTTGTGGCAGTTTAGGGTGTAGGGCCTAGCGATACGGTTTAAAGGTATGTGGGGGTTTTCCGAAAATTAGGGGTACCTTATTTTGGGATCCCTACATCAAGGATCCTACTATTTGGGGCACTATATTTGGGTCCCATATTTTCGGAAACTCCCATGTGCCTGGGGTGGGGGCCTGGTCATGCCCTGTGCACCACTGCTTGCTTGTTCTTCCACGCAGTCTGGTGGCATCCCAGGCCACAAGATGGGCGTCAAGTCTAAACTACAGTGTACTATAGGATACGATAATAGATTATATTGCAGACCGAATAATATCCTATTTCCAGGTGCAATGTTTGGCACTTCAGCACGAGAGGGTTGAAACACAGTCCCTGATTGATCTTCTTCTTATTACTTTTGTATTATTACTACTACTACTACTACTACTACTACTACTATAGTAATACTAGCATTATCTTTTACATTGCTCTCAGAAGATGCAGCTGCGGTTTGTGAGCAGCTGCTGTCGTCCGGATTCGTAGTTGCCCGCGTGCTAAGGCTTCATCTTGTTTGCCGCGTTCCGTTTACAGGTCGCCTTTTTCCCTTAGGGGGACCCTATAATGGAACGCTATAGTAATCCCTTAAGGGACCCTATAACAGAAACTACAGTAACCCCTTAAAGGGGAGATTCCTAATCAACAGGGTTACTATAAACACTTCGATACGGGTTCCAGCAAGGGTCGGTCTTGGCAATTTTGCTTTGAAGTCTCATTAAACTCGAACTTTTGAAGTGAACCCATTCTGGAGCCACCCCTCCGCAGACTATCTGATACCGAGAACCCTCAGCCCCTAAGCCCTAAGCACTTAAATCGCGAAGCTTCAAACCCCAAGCCCTAAACTATCGTAAAGCTTCCAACGCCGAGGTCTGCCGATCCCCAGCAAGCTTGGCAAGGAGGAACTAGGCATCTGGTCTGGTGGGTTCCGACTCGTAATGAAGGCTGAGGCTTTAGGGTTCAGGGTTCAAGATTTATGGTTTCGGGTTTAGGGATTCAGTCAGGTGTGGTGGTTTAGGAATTAGTGTTTGTAGCGGTCGGTCCAGTGCTGCTTCATATGGCTTTTATCAGGGTTTAGGGTTGGTTGATGGAGATCTGAGGCTTTAGAGTAAGAAGACTTCGGACCAAGGTTCGGGGAATGACCGTTTCGGGGCCCTTTTGAGGGAAGTTTAGGGTTAGGGTTTGGGCACAGCTTAACGCAGCTCCTTGGTTTTTGTGTATCTGAAGTCAGGCCCGGAGTGGATACCGGGGATCACAGGGTTTAGGGTTTAGGGTTTGGTTTAGGGTTTGGGGTTTGGGGTTTGGGGTGTAGGGATTAGGGTTTAGGATCTGGAGCGAGAAGCCCGAAACCCGCCGAATGCTCCACAACCCCCAAACCCCAAGAAATCCGAACCCCCAACAAGTGCAATACTCGTCGAAGACCTGGACCACACAAACCTTCACATATCCCCAACCCGACCCGAGAGCCCCACCGCGAGCCTCACCTTCAACTTTGGACCCCGAAAGCTGTGAATCCTAGTTGGATGCCCAAACTGCTGTCTATTGCAGCCTCACGAGACCTTGCTGCTTGGGGTAGTTAGCTTGACATCTGGAACCCTTCGCAAGCTGCATGTATGTGAGTAGGGTTTTACCTACTTACCTACAGGGTTTTTGATACCTGTTACCTTCGAAGGACCTGTGAAGCAACGTAAGCCTTCGGGTTTCGAGCATTGCCGTCTGAAACATGTCGATTACTGTGGAAGTTTCGTTGCTCAGTGGCAAAACAGCTACTGTGCAAGCAGGCCTGGACGAAACTGTGGAGACGCTGACACGGCGGGCGCAGATCGCACTTGGTGTCAGAACAGGGCGGTTGCTGGACTCCTTTGGAGTCTTTCTGGATGGATGCGTGGAGACGAAGAAATCCCGGATTCAGAACGGTGACTCGCTAACTTTGCATGTAAGCAGAGTACAAGTTCAGTGCACTCAAAGGTCTTTTGCTGCCATTCTTGGCGACGGATCTGTGGTGACCTGGGGTGATGGTAGGTATGGTGGCGACAGTGGCGCTGTGCAGTGCCAGCTGAAGAATGTGCAGCAGATCCAAGCCACTGAGCGCACTTTTGCTGCTGTTCTTGCGAATGGATCCGTTGTGACCTGGGGTGATACCTTTTCTGGTGGCGAGAGTAGTGCAGTGCAGGAGGAGCTGAAGAACGTTCAGCAGATCCAAGCCTCTCGCCGCGCTTTTGCCGCCATTCTTGGCGACGGATCCGTTGTGACCTGGGGTGATCTTAACCGAGGTGGCGACTGTAGTTCTGTTCAGTGTCAGCTGAAGACGGTGCAGCAGATCCAAGCCAATGATAGTGCTTTTGCTGCCATTCTTGGTGATGGATCCGTTGTGACCTGGGGCACTGCTGACTTTGGTGGCGACAGCAGTGCTGTGCAGGGTCAGCTGAAAAACGTGCAGCAGATCCAAGCCTCGCGCGGTGCTTTTGCCGCCATTCTGGGCGATGGATCTGTCGNTTGGTGGCGACAGCAGTGCTGTGCAGGGTCAGCTGAAAAACGTGCAGCAGATCCAAGCCTCGCGCGGTGCTTTTGCCGCCATTCTGGGCGATGGATCTGTCGTGACCTGGGGTCCTGCTATAAGTGGTGGTGACAGCAGTGCAGTGCAGGATAAGCTGACGAATGTGCAGCAGATCCAAGCATCTGACGCGGCTTTTGCAGCTGTTCTTGGCAATGGATCTGTCGTGGCCTGGGGACATCCTGCTGGTGGTAGCGACAGTAGGGCTGCGCAGGGTCAGCTGAACAACGTGCAGCAGATCCGGGCCTCTGACGGCGCTTTTGCTGCCATTCTTGTTGATGGATCCGTGGTGACTTGGGGTGCTGCCGGCTATGGTGGCGACAGTCATGTTGTGCAGGCTCAGCTTAAGGATGTGCAGCAGATACAAGCCTCTTCCGCTGCTTTTGCTGCAATTCTTGGCAGTGGATCGGTTGTGACCTGGGGTCATGCTCACTATGGTGGCGACAGCAGTGCTGTGCAGAGTCAGCTGCAGAATGTGCAGCAGATCCATGCCTCTGACGCAGCTTTTGCTTCCGTTCTTGCGGATGAATCCGTAGTGACCTGGGGTCATGCTGATTTTGGGGGCGACAGCCGTGCTGTGCAGGGCCAGCTGAAGAATGTTCAGCAGATCCGAGCCTCTCGCAGTGCTTTTGCCGCCATTCTCGGCGATGGATCCGTCGTGACATGGGGTTCTGCTGCCAGTGGTGGCGACAGCAGTGCAGTGCAGGACCAGCTAAAGATTGTTCGATAGATGTGGTTTTGGCAAGCAGTGCAGCCAAAGATCTGCATATCTGATATGTTCGTCGCACGTGATTATGAACACAGTGGTGCGGATGGTGGCGTGAATAGCAAGAAAGAAAGCTCATGTTGCTTTCAACCAAGCAGCGGTGTCAGCACGCGAGGTGGCAGGTATAGTGAACCACACCACACA
>BGNK01005801.1:0-34126 GCA_003297005.1 Symbiodinium sp. clade A Y106
ACAAAGCTACGGCTGATAACCTATTGTTAGCAGCAGAACGCACGGACTTTTTGTTCACTTGAGCCAATGTCGTAACGTAGGTAAAACACTAATATACGTATACAAAAGGATTAAAAACACCCCCGCCCTGTCAGCAGGCCTTCGTGAGTTTAGGGTTTCGCCCCTGCAGACACCAGCCACAGGATACTGAAAACACACAAGCTGGATACGAGGATCGGGTCCCTTTGCGCAACGTAACAGGAAAACGGTACCACAAGAACCTGGACCTCGTCGCGGACAAGTGACAACCAGCCGGCAGTGGAGTTGGGGCAAGTATCTGCTTAGGCTGCATAGCGGGTTCCTTGTCATGCCTGCAAGTGTTCTTCATCAAGCAGTGACATCGCAGAACCACGCAGAGAATTGTAGGTGGATTTGCCAAAGCCCGAAGCCTCGTATTCATGGATTGCGTACACCTCTCCCGGTACAACACCCCCACGCCAGCGCACTGTCAGCAGGCCTTCGTGAGCTCAGGGTTTCGAGTTCTGAGTGGCTGGTCTGCTTGCACTATTTGCGGAGCTCTTGGCCAGCACTGGCAAAGGAGTCGCTACAGACTCCGACTGTGTCAAGTATCGAGATCCCACTGGGTGCGTAGCGAGAAGCTCCGCGCTGTTCCGGACAGAGATGGGGAAGTTGGGAGGCTTAGCAATCCATGAATGGTGGTTTTTTGGGAACCACGGAGCCCAGGAAGACCCCTACACTCCTACACTAACCCCAAGCATGTTGCTGGAAGACCTAACATCATCTGAGCCCCAGACACATGTCCACACTGCCCATGGACACCTCAAGTTCACCTGGCAACCTCCCCTCCCCCTGAAAGTCCGGAAGCTATGACAGACATCCAACGTTTCGGCTTGGAGCCCATAGCGGCTTGAGGGCTTATCTCGATCAAGTGCTCATCTACTTGTAGGATGCTTGCTCAGATGCCGTTGTCAACCTCATCGCCCGCGGACCACTTGTACCGCAGCACCGTCAATGTCGGGTTCAAATGCTGGCCCGGGATGCTTTCACGTAGATCATTCAGCTCCCACCTTGGGTTACAGCCTCATTGCAGGGGAGCTGCTCTGCATGACGCTGCCCTGAAGTCAATCAAGCCTTGAACCTCTGAGCCGAGATGCAAGGGCCGCATCAGGTGGAGGCTACAGCTTCTGCATCTGAACTCAACATAGGCCAGACGGACAGAACTCGTGAAGCAAGCAAGCAAAGCTTCTGCATGTTAGGCAGCAGCGGAGCTTGCAGGCTTCAGGTGAGTGTAAGAGCCACGCAACGTTAACCTTTACCGTCTCTGCAGAAGGTGCTGGTCTGATGTTGAGGCTGTGATATTACACCCTGACAAGACAGGCGTCATGTGGCTCCAAGCCTAGGCCAGAGGACTGCAAGGACACAGAGAATCGTGCCCAACATTGTGATCTCTCTTTTCCGGGGTCCTTAGAATAAGGCGAATAAGGGTCGTAGCTGCTCTGGGGTGCTGTTACTGTCGATGGAGGAAATCCTGCAGCGCCCAAGTTCCTTATGCCCCAGGCATTACAGTAACACAGTAGTTTCAAGGCTTCAGGTGGTGCCAGCTTTCAACCGCAGGACGTTGGCTGGGGAACACGCCTACACTGTGCAAAGTCCGCAAAGGGAGGGGATGAAGAATCACAATCACTTCGGCTCCTGACGGTAAGCCAAGCTTTTGAAAAGAAGTGGCTCAAAAAGAGATCCACGAATGTTGCACGCTTGTTGCCCCAGGTGGGCAAGCCTCGGGGGCGCAGCACAGCTAGCTGAACATGCTTGATGCGCCGATCCAGGTCCGGCGCACGAGGTCATGGGCGTCCGTTCAGGTTTATCGGAAGAAGGCAAGGCAGACGGGCTGGGCAGCTGAACCATCAGGTGAAAATGACAGGCACGGGAAAAGTTGCTTACCTTGCATGTGGTGTGTCGGGCTTGCTGACGCTCCAAGAGGCTTTTCTTGCACTGTCGTNCAGACGGGCTGGGCAGCTGAACCATCAGGTGAAAATGACAGGCACGGGAAAAGTTGCTTACCTTGCATGTGGTGTGTCGGGCTTGCTGACGCTCCAAGAGGCTTTTCTTGCACTGTCGTTTTCGTCTTTCGGAAGTTCTGGGAAGTACCGACTGGAATAATGAAAATTGATCAGGGTCTCATGTGCACTGAGATACTGGACCCTCCCATAAGAAGTTCACTCAGACCGGACAACGCGCATCACGAACAGACAGCCAACTGCGACTACGAGGGCATCCTGTGCCTTCAGCCCTCATAGTCTGACCCAGCTACTCTTCAGTCTACGGGGAGCTTGCCAGGTAAAAACTTCCGTCAAAGCAGGGGAATGCGGAATGCACGATGCATCGGTCAGCCTCCAGATCTTCAAGAGAGAAAGCTAGGCAAAGATGTCCAAGAAGCCCGGGAGAAAGGTCAATCCATGTGCCGCATGCGTGCGAAGTCAGAAGGCCCCGTCGAACGCGACATGAGCTGATGGCTCGGCGGAGCAGCTCCATGTCGGCATCCGGCAGGCAAGCGGCAAGCTGCAAGCAACAGGTGCGTGAAGCAACGCANTGCGAAGTCAGAAGGCCCCGTCGAACGCGACATGAGCTGATGGCTCGGCGGAGCAGCTCCATGTCGGCATCCGGCAGGCAAGCGGCAAGCTGCAAGCAACAGGTGCGTGAAGCAACGCATCGACCCCTCACGTTCACATGGACGGAGGGGATGGGCAGCTGCCGTGTGTCGGGCTGTACTGCTGAGGCATGCGCGCTATGGCGTCTTCATTCTTTCACTCCAGGATCAAGGTCTGCCACTTGCAGTGAAGGCTACAAAGGCAGGTTGACCCTAACCATGGAAGGCATCAGAAGCCCAAGACATACAGCGCGTAGCCGATTGTTGGCGCAATTCCAGAAGTTCCGCGAGAAACCTGCGGCCAAATATGAGGTTTGACCTAGGATACAGCAGGGGCTCCGGCGTCAAGCAACTGGACTTTCAGAATGCGTCGTGCAGTAGAGCGGAAATGGGCATCTAGAAATGCAACAGGGTTTTCAATGGCTGCACACGACAGCCAGTGCAGTTATACCCAGCACCCACATCGTAAAAGCCGGCTTGATGCAGTCCGCCGAAGGTGCTCTCGAATGGTTCATAGCACTGCCATGAACCCTAAACCCTACACCTCGGAAGGCTGCGTGGAGGGATGGGTGCGGAACAGCCAAACCAGCTTTGTGGCTCTTGACCCCAGCAGAGCACCTGTCAGCGCTCGCAGGCTTTGGGGATTTGAGGTCTTAAGGCGGCTTTGGGGGCTACGCGGCTTGCCCGGATTGCAACCTCCAAGTCCACATTAAATGCCTCTAAATGTCAGTGCACATAAGCTTCCGGGCATGGAGTTGTAGCCAGCCAGTGCAGCACCTCTAGGGCCCTGGCGGAGGACTTTCGGGGCACCCTAATACCCTGTGCTTTCGACCAGATGACCCACTGCTTGGAGCCATCTCCTCGCCCGGGGTTCCGAACAGAGAGCCTCAGCCTCTCAGAGCGATTCTGGCCACTACCGGTCCCAGGAAGCAGCAGGCTGCTAGAGCGTCACCGCATCAAGCCCGGAAAGGCACCAACTCCCCCCGAGGGCTTCAAGGAGTCGCTGTGCAAGGAAGGCCTGGTGGCAGCATGCTGAGACTCCCTTGAGTCGGAGTGAGAGAGCTCTTTAGGGAGGTTTAGGGTTTTAGGGTTTAGGGTTTCATGAGAGAGCTCTGTCTTGAGGGTTTACGGCGCCTCGCTTGCCCAAGACTACAAAGCACCTTGTCGATGTTATGGCTTCCCACTCAAAGTAGCTGACGTGCGCATGGGGAACAAACTAGATTGAGTTACTTCAAAGCTTACATATCCCGTCCAAGAGCATCTGATCGACCTCTTCAGCCAAGCTGGGCGATTGAAAGGGAATGCAAGCCAGCCACACCCTGACGCAATGGCTCCTTCTGGAATGTTCGTTGGCAAAATGAGGCTTCGGCGTCAAGGGGACGGTCTGTTTAGGGCTTCGGGTTTAGATTGAGCAAACACAATGTCACAAAGCTGGCTGTCTGCCTCGGCATAACCCGACACTTCCCACGATCTGTCCGTGTGCTTGGAGCCACTGCTCAAAACGATGGCTTCCTGTGGCCTAAAACCCTAAACCCCAGGCCTGCAGAGGGTTGAATGAAGAGCCTGCACTGTCGCAGCTAATGAAAGAGCAATCCAATCTTTGCACTCCGAATTTAGGAGTCCGTGACATGGACTTTGACCAAGTAGCTTTCTGCCAAAGCTACAGCCCTGCTGCGACGCAGAGGCATACTTGAAGACCTCAAAGCTCTGAGCTCTGAAGCGCTCTGCAGAAACAGGCCATCTGCTTCGGCAGATGCAAGAGCAGAACATACTGCACACGAGTTGCAGAAGCGCTTCTGAAGGACGCGAAGGGAGAGCAGTGCTTGCAATTGAGCCGGGAATCTGCGGGAAATCTGTAATCCTACACTCTCACTCCGACTGGTTTCGGGCTGAAGCGGAGTGTAGGATTCCCAAATGAGACCACTGGCATGAAGCTCTTGCGCAGCCGGTCCGCTGCAAGGTTTGGCAGGGCTGCACTCGGCTGACTGGGTTAGGGTTTGCAGGGGGCTCGGGGTTTGGGATTTGGAGTTGGGCTTTAGGGCGGTCAGGCACATGGATGCGATCAGAGGATGCAACGAGTGCACGCGGCCGGGCTCCAGCAACTTGAATTGTGACAGAATGCTATGCCCAGATGCCCCTGCCGGGGGCTTGTTCTTGAGCCTGAAGGACGGCATCATCACAGCGTCAAGACCTGCATCCTGCTATGAGCACAACTCGACGCAAACTCAAGGGCCTTGCCCTTGAGCTGCACGATCACAACTGTGCATGAAGCGAGGGGACTGCCCAGTTCACTCTCTGGCGGTCAGCTTCTCTTTGCCGAGTCTGAGGGTGTGGATCGAGTGCTATCCGTGTGCCAGCAGTTCAAGACAACAGGCTTCGTGGCAAAAAAATCTTGGGTTCAACGAAAGAGATGCCGTCCAGCAGCAGCACGTTGCTGGTGAAAGGCCTCGCAAAGAAGCCACGGGCTCTGGCGATGTCGCTTCACGAGGAGCTCCTTATTGGGGAGCCGCCGGACTATGTGGAGGCTTTTTCAGAGGCACCTCGTCATCATCACGGCAATGCGGCTTCAAGAATCAACAGCAGCTTCTCCGACATGGCACCGCCGTCTTAAAGTTTCCTGCGGCCCGGCGGCGGCTGTTGCATCTGAAGGCGCCTGCTTCTGAATGGCAAAGGCTTTTCAATTGATACTCTGCCAAGCCTCCTGCTGTGCAGTGAGCCCGGACAGTTCGGAGAAGATCGGCGCCGCAACTGTTCTATGAAGTTTTGGTGGAGTCCGATCAACTTTATCAGCGAAACTCCTTCGCACTGTGTCCCTGGAGGATCCAGGGCTCAACATACAAGCATGGGCCCGCATTGCGTCAATTTGACTTCTGCTGGCACCGCTTCCTCAAGCAGAGGCAACGAATGGGACGGTGCACAGACGGCTGGCCTTGCAGCTCCGACACACTGTTGGGCCCAAAAGGTTTGCCCACCCTAGACGATGCAGAGGGAAGTTGGCTTGACCTGCTCGGCCCCTTCAGAAGCCCTTTGAATCAAGCACTGGTCTCGCAAGGAATTCGCAAGAAGCACAAGGAGCTAGAGTCAAAGCCTCTTGCTGATGCTATGAGGTTATGGGGGTAATAGAAGCGATTGTACGGGGCACGTTCCTCTTGGGGACTAGGAGGGGTTCAAGCAGCTTGCGCGCCGTTTCAGCGTTCTACTTGTGCAGTCCTGGGGTCTTTTCACACAGGAAGGCCCAAAAGAATGTAAGCAAATCGTGAGCTCCAGATCTCACAGCTGCAAGAAGGCCGACAAATCCGTCAGGGAGACTGAGCATCTGCGTTCCTTTGCCCTGGCCAGGAGACAGATGGGACCCGAAAGCAAGAGTCGAAAAGGCAAACAAGGCAGAAGCCTGGGGGTCCAGGAGATGCTGGAGGCTTAGCTGGGGCCCGCGCTCCGAACATCAGCGAACCGATGGCAGAGCCTGTGAGTAGGGTTTAGGGTTTTGGTCAGAAGTGCTAGTGCAACGGAAGCTGTGAACTGTGAAGTTGCGGATGGGGCCCAAGGTCTCGATTGTGCGCTCACATAGCTCCTGCGCTTGGCCCCTTTCCTCGTGGCGATGAGCTTATAAGCGGAAGACTACTGCAGGAAACGAGTCTTATCATCAGTCACCTATCAACCTGCAGCCTAAACCCAGTTGCGCAAACTCAAAGCTCAACTTGCTAACTGCTAGCGAGCCTGACCACCTCTCAATCTTATCTTCAACAACAAGGCCTGGGTGCATTGAAGTTGTGAAGAAGTGAGTGCGAGGTTTCCGCGTGCTGCAAGGCTTAGGGATTCGGACACCTACTTCGGGGGGGTCCGCAGCGCACAGAAGTCTCTGCCGGCAGCTTACCAGCACCTTCTGGAATTCTACAGCAAAGCCGAAACTCAAAGTGTTCATGAACAGCGACGAATGCTTCACAGTGGCACTTTCACAGTTTGACCGCCACCGTAGTCTCGCTTGGAGCTTTTCGGGTTTTGATTGATGGTATAAGTCTGGGGGATAGATTAAGGACCAAGGGGTTTTGGGATTTCAGAGTTTGGCTGTTTGCCGGGTTTTAGCAACATCAACGTCTGGAGCAAACATCCCGCCCAGAACGCTCGAGGAGCAAACCGGGGCAAACACTTCTGTGGCTCAGGGTTTAGTAGCCTTGCAGACGTATTGAACCTGCTCTACGAAAGCGCAATCCTAGAATGAAGAGATTGGCGAGTCGAAGCAAAAGGAGTTCGCTTTGCAGCTTCTACGAACTTTTGAGCCGAATATCTCTGTCACCCTCATCTTGCCAGAGAAAAAACTGGGGACGTCAAGCGCCGGAAGTTGGCCTCATAGAATGGAGACCTCTTCCGTTTGTCCGCCGCCACAACAGGCTTTCACTGGGTTCCATTAAGGTGGGAACCAGTTACTTGTTAGTTGTGTTCGAGCGCTCAAGAGCGGCAGAGTCAAGGCGACGGCTGCCGGCCCCAGCTAGGAGACCAAGTCAGCTTCTCAGCTGGCCCCTATGCTGCCGGCGGCCCATGGGCTCCGGGCTCGATATCTCTTCAGTTTCAAAGGAATGGGTGAGGAAAGACACTTCAATGAGGGCCAAGCAAAAGTCACATACCCAAGACGGCAAACGGCTGACAGCACTCGCACACCTCTTCCAAGTTCAGACCCGCTTCGCACAGCGAAACGAAAGGACTCCCGAGAGAGCCGAGGCATACTTCGCAGGCACAACACGCAAAAGAAACCCACCAAACAGCTTCAAGCTCGAAGAGCAGAGTATGCCCTGCCGTATGAATGGCTCTGCAGAAGGGCTTGCGCTTTACTTTTTTGAAGACCAAAAGAGCTCACGGCTTCCTCAAGCCAAAGAATCAGAAGAGAAGTTTCGTCTTGTCCGGCTACTTGAAGCTCAAAGGCCAGGGATGAGCCCTGCCGGTCTTCGCAAGGGCACGTCTTTGCACAGACTTTGCTACATCGATTGGGGAGGGCAAGAGTTATCTGCCTCCCTCCGCCGTGTGCCAGAAACCTTTCATTGCCGCCTGGAGACAGCCTTCTCAGTCTGTGCTTTCTTAGCTGTGCAGGGTGGTCTCCCTCTTGCAAAGCTGCTTTCCATACGGCGGCTACCTACCTTGCACCGAGAGCTTCGCAGAAGCAATTTGTCTCTGGAACATGGAGCGAGCGACGTCGGGCATGGATGCCCTTACAACTGTCCGCCTCATGCGATGTATCTGCGACAGCTGCTGAAACTCCGAGAAGGCCCAATGCGATGCGGGCGTTACTGATGTCTGTGCTGCGACTGGCAAGACCAACGTTGCTGGGATGCTCACCACTGGAAAGGCATAGAACTCAGGCTGCGTAGGTTGAAGCGGCACTGCAGTATCTGAACAGCTACCAGTTCAAGATACCTTCGTGGGGATGTGGGCTTGGATGTTTGTCCGGCATGTTGGTGGGTTACTCTCGAAACGTTGCTCGTTTGAAGCATTGTCCTGCCGGCCTCCTGCCAACAGCGCTCGCCGCAATCCTTCGTGCAAAATCGAAAGTGTCACTTCTGAGCCTCTCGGCTGAGCATGCAAGGCTGCTGCCTCCTTCACGGCATCTCGACTTCAAAATTCCACCCGACGAAACAACTCCTCAAGTCTAAGGCCACGCCCAAGCTCCCGACCTCCCGCCAGCGCTCTTGGCCGCAGTGGCTGTCCTGCCGAGAAATGCGCAAGGGCTACTGAACCGCAAGGGCGCTGCCGCAGCAAAAAACAAGGATCAAAGCCTAAATCAAAGGCTCAAGATCCAGACAAGCACGATACTGATGATGAGAATGGCTATCCATTGTCATCATCGGACCTATACGGAATCGAGACATTCGAACTCAGACAACCTTCTCAAAAATGGGCACCTTGTCAGATCTGTGAAAAGGTTTCTCTTCTTTCGAACAAGCTCCCGCATCAGTCTTTCATACTTGTCTGAGACAGGTTTTGCAAATACCTGTAATGGGCTTTATGTCAGGCCTCTTGCAAGGGACTCGGACTATGCACCACGTTTCTGCACGGTCTATATGGGGATTGAGGTTGTGTGAGCGTTTGAAAGGTTTGCGATCTTCACAAAGGCTTGGAAGCTCCGAAAGCGCTCAACTCAGGAACACCCTCCCGAGGCAACGTAGGGGTCGATGAACAAAGGATCCTTACCCATTTCAGATCTTTGCAGCCTGTGGCCATCTGATGCGGGGATTTCACTTGTGTGTCTGTGTGTGTGCGTGTATATGTGTATGTGCATGTGTATATACGTGTGTCTGTACGGGTGTCGGCGTGTTGCATGTGTGGCTCCTTGTCTGCATGTCTGAAAGTGTAACGGAACCAACGAGAGCCAAGGATAAAGGCGTTCGATCGCGTGAAACACTGGCAAGTCAAGTCGGATATTCGATCTACACCACATCAAACAGTTGCGGTGAAAATCATGAAGCTTGGATGGTCCGAAGAGCCTGAACGGACCAGGATTTAGGATCCCCAGGCCCCCAGGCATGGTGCTGATGACTCTGCTTCACAACACGGGGGAAGACAACTGAGTGGTTGCTTTGCACTCGGGTTCTGAAGGAAAGAGGGAGGCTAGTGCCGGAGGTCCACATTCAGGCTCTCGTCCGGGATTCCCCCGAAAACCTCCATCGCAGCGCACCTGTTTTGGACCCTTTTCCATAAGCTGGATGCGATTCCGCAGGTTGCAGCCGCCGGCCCAAGCTCTTGGCAAGTTTGTGCTTAGTTCTTAGGTTCCATAAGGGCTTCACGCCGGAGAAGTAGAAGTGAACCTTGGAAGAAGGCTATGAGTCTATGAGGCTGAAAACCCCTTCGAAGAAGGCAGGCTTTGCAGGCTTCCGGCTTCCCCCTAAACCCTAAACTTCTAAACCCAAATCGAAACGCTTCACTTTAATTTTGGGGGCCGGGCTTCTGCAAGCTCCTGTGCAGAACCGGGAAAATCCGGCCCACTAAACCCACCTTCGGCAGAGGGCGCAGCAGATCTAAACTGTCAGTGGCGATCTGTCATGTCTCAGTTTGCTCTGGCAAGCGAGAAACTACTCAACAGGGTTCTGGAATTTGGCTCAGTTTGCTGTCGGGGGTTGAGGGTGCGTATGCGGGGTTTACAGGCAGAGAGAGATATCCAGATCAGAAGAGCTCAATCTACGGCCTATGGGCTTTAGGAAGGGCTAGCTCAAGCTCCGAAATGCAACGCCTACAGAACCAGACAAACCCTCGGCGCTCCCGGGCTCTTTGGCCACTCGTTTGCGGTGCCCTTGCTTAGGGAGGGCTTTAGATAGGGCTTTTTGGGCCTTTTTGGTCTGGGATTTCAGAAGAGGTTTTTAGCTCTTACGGCTCTAGATTTTGATTCAGGCTTAGGGTCCGGGGCTTTCAGTGTTGGGCTTAGGATTTCACGGCATAAGGCTGTAGCTGTAGGTTTGGGTGTTTAAGGTCTGCTTTCCTTTTCCTGCCTTCCTCCGCCGAATTCTTTACTCAAGCCCCCCTCTGAGGTCCATCAGCTTCCCAAAGGCGATGGAGAAACCCCAGCACCGAGCGGGCTCGAAATCTGTGCGCAGCTCGGGGCTGTGCCCTGCGCGACACCTTCAAACGTGAGGTCCCCTCAAAGGCCCTGTCTGATTGTACCGTGGATCCCGAAGCCCTGCTGTGACGGTTTGGCCCTGTGGCCCCTGCTTTAAACGTGACACTGGGAAGCTGCCATTCGCAGAGTTCCCGAGGCCTGGATCGCGACTCACCGCTGACATTAACGGAAGCAAAGCGCCTGGCTTGCGGCTGAAGCAAACTTCGGGAAGGGTTTTGGATCTTCAGTCTGCTTGGGAGTTTCCGAAAATTGTGTACGTTATTGCTGTTCAGGGTGCTGTATTAGGGTCATTTAGGGTCCCTATTTTTCGGAAACTCCCACTTGAATTATAAGTCCCCCAGCAGAGGCTTTCCATTACGGCTACCCTACTTATAACCCCCCTGTTACATGTTATAACCAGCCATGAACCTCCAAGTAGGCCATTCTGTTTGTGTGTAGGACTTAGGAATTGGGGCTTCAAGTCCTCTGGGCGGACTCGAACGAGTTTACGAAGCCTTTCGATATGAAGAGGATTGGGAGTTCTAGTGTCCCCCAAATGCCTGATAGAAACCCTTTACTTCACATAGACCCTGCAGAAACGTCCGAAAACCCCCCAATAGGACGCGAAGCAAGCGTAGCTGCTGCGCTGCTGAGCATCGGGCCTTCAAGACTACTTCGAGGCAGCACCTGGCTAAGCGATGAGACACTGGATTCTAGATCAAGGTCCCCGTTGAAAACCTGAATACAAGGGTGATGTGCTCGACCCCCCTGCCCTCAATTAAAAGAAGCAAGAGTTGGTCTTGGGGTTGGTCTTGCGGTAATGTCCGCAAACGCCAAGACTGCACAGACTGCAGCACGATGTCTCTGGGTCCTTTGGCAGGGTCGGCTTAATTTATACGATTAGATTCTAGCACAGCCCATTCTTCTCACTATGTTTGTGAATGCGTATACATATCCAATATACCATGGTACTGGTACATAGATTATATATAGGGACATATTACACGCCAGATTGTGATACTGTGCATATATATATATGCCTACATTCTCATATTTCTATTTGTGCCTATATGTACCAATTTACACACACACACACACTCTCTCTCTCTCTTCTTATCCACGCACCAAACCCTGAAAGCCTCAACCCCAGACTCACGAGCCTAGACCAACGTACCGTGAAGCCTCCAACCCCCCAAACCCGCGAAATTGTCCGAAATGCTGCAACTCCGCAATGGATTCTAGCCAGGCCCGATGCGGAAAAAGCACTACACCCCAAAGCACGCACCTTAGGGTCATGGCTTCAACTCACGATCCCGCCGACGCACCACCTGAAGTGGACCATGTCCCTCTCTCGAGGGGGTTGGGGTTCGAGGGGGTCTGCCAGGGGCTCTTTGCAGACTTTGTAAGGTTTGGAATGAGAGATTCCTGGGTTTGGTTTCAGCGCTGAGGTTTCGCGTGTGGACTAGGCAAACCTTAGAGGGAGCCTAAGGAATGAGGCTTTCAGGTACAGTAGGGGAGGTTGAGGGCTTAGACCTCTAGAATTCTTGGTCAATGGTTCGGGGTTTTCGGGCAGGAGTTGTGAAGGGACCTACCCCCAGGGTTGAGCGGACGGACGAAGTGTTGGGCGGAGGGTTGAGAGGGTCTAGCGACGCTGGTGGCAGATTTGAGGTATTAGCCTCTGGCCGGGCAGGAATCGGCGTTGATATGACGGATGCATGATGGTACAATGCTGAAGCGCTTAGCTGCGTTTCGTCTGGTATTTGGGGGTATAATGGCTCAATGCGTTCATCACAGGAACCACAGGATTCAACACCTGTCAAGAAGTGCACCTTCCATACCGACCGGGTGAGGACGTAACTAAGGGTGAACCAGTTGCACCTTTCAGTGATGAGGATGTAGCGCATGTCGCAAGAAAAGCGGCTGCACTTCCAATGTTCCACAGTGATGGGTGATCACGGGTTGCCGCTCTGCTTTGGGTGCAGGGGGGACCGGCTGCAGGAATCAACAGTTTCAGCTTTTGGGGGTCCTAAGCACCAAACCAAGTTCCCTGTCGCCGGGCCTCCTTCTTCCATCGCTGCATCGCCTTGTGCGCGTAAACGACAGCCATGAACTGTTCCTGGCGCTACGGTCTGGACGTGGGGTCCTAATTCTTCTACGCGATGGTTCATGGGCGATTCTGTTACCTGCGCGTGCGCATGAAGGAACGTGGTTGCACCATCAAAGCTTTCATGTATGTTCTGGTACCATGGCTCGTCATCCATCTGCTGCGCTTGGTACTGCAAACACACTGCCGAATTTACAGCCGCTCAGCAGAAGACGACAAGTACAAGGCTCAAGGCTGGCAAAGCAAATCCCTTGTGCGCACAGCTTCGCGTGAGAGAAGCTCATACAGGATGCCTGCTAGGGCTGCTAGGGGCCACCTTGAGCTACACTTGGAGTCGAGGGCAGCGCGCTCCTTATGCCTCCCCACCAACCTGCATGCTCCCCTGATACCCACAGCTACAAAGGAAAAATCTCACATCGACAGCCCAAAACAGTTTGTGTGGCAGAACTGAGCATGTGCCAAGCCCGAAACCCCAAGCCCACACCGCGCCTGCAGGTCACCGCTTGCAGAACCCCAACCGCCACGAGGAGTCCTGGCTGTGGTGGCAAAAAGATACAGAGATTGGCGATTTGGGGTTCATGGCTCAGGGAATAGGCTTATCCTAGACGCCGCTGGAACTGCCAAACGGAAGAAGCCCCTTCCAAGAATTGACATCTCGCTCCCGATCAGCGGGATGATCGCGCGCACAGCGAGAGTGTGCCGCATGCAGGATAGTTGTCAAAACGGACTGCAGGGGGTTGCTAAATGGACTTTTTGAGGTCTTCCAGATGGAGGGTGGGTCTCCAGTTATAGAAAGGTTTGACAAGGATCCACTCGGATTTAATCGGATTTTGCAAGTCTCTCAAAAGGCTTCATGTGCATGTGGAGTGTTGCAAGGGGTTAGTTACGGGTTTCTTGCACTCTGCGCTGCTCCGTGCTCTCATTCGAAAATAAAAAGCATCCTACTCTCCAGGTTCACAGCACAGCGAGGGATCAAATTTTCTGAGACTGGTATTAATTGCCAACGCTGCCAGTGCCGATACCTTTCTTGCTGCAAAGATTTTACCGCGGATATTGATAAATTTAGCCGAGCTCGCAGAGGATTCTCCCGGCCTCACCCACTCGACCAGGCGGTGCGACCCTGCGGAGGGTCGTGGCAGCTCAGATCTCAACTAGAACCACACGATTCCATAAAACAGGGATCCGTTTCACGGGTCGTTATTGAAGGCACCGACATGGGAATTTGGAGTGGGATGTGAAACACTTGGGACACTCGCAGTAGCACCGTGTTTCCCAAACCGGATGCACTGCAGCAACACCCTGGACCCCCCACCCTGGCTTCAGAAACCCCTTAAACTTGCAAAAGACCTATGGAAATGCAGAAAAATTGAAACCCCGCAACTGCCCTTAGGAATTCCTCTCTGAAACATGAACTCCACTAAGACCCCCAACCCCATGCTGAAGCACAAAAGCCCTAAACCTAAACCGAAAAAAACACTAAAGATCTGCTCAACCCTTGCGAAACCCAAGGATTGGAAACATTCTCCCTGTCAAAAGCAATCTGTTGCGCCAGCCGATGCAGCGACGTGTATCCATCATACGGCCAAGTTGACAGCCCACACAAAAACCTCCTACACAGCCCTTACATTCCTTACATCACCGTCCAAAGCCCTTACAAACATCCCCACACCCAAAGCCCTAAACACCCTAAACCCTAAACCTCCCTAACGCACCCCCCAGGGTCGGGCCCGGAAGCCAAGCGCATGAGCGGCACGTTCGGGAGGCCGGCGTAGTTCAAACAGATCACCTGACTGGAATTTCTGAACTATAATGTATTATATATGTATATCCATACTATATATCGATTATATATCTTATATATCTTATTTACCTGATTTATCTTTTTACATCTTAGGGTCTTAAGGTCCCCTTTTGCTATGGCTTCTTGCAGTCATTGACAATAGACAGTCTGTCAGGCGTTTTGGTGTAAGAGATTTGTTTATGGGTCTTACAAGGGCTTTGGGGCGTTGGCTTCTAATGCGTCGGGTCGGTTTCGTATTCAATGGGTCCAGACTCAGGGGGCGGGGTGGGGAGGGGGGTGTTCTTGAACAGGAGCTTCGCTGTTGGTGCGATGGATGTCTCACTATCTAGGGGTTTTGTTCGGGATCTGTCACTCCCGCAACTCATGCGCAACCTTCAGAACTACGAACCTCGACCCCCCAAGCCAAAGTCTAAACCCTAAATGTGCAATCCTGCACGCACCCTGAAACACCGACCAAAAAACTGAAATCATATGCAAATGGGAATTTCGACATTCCGAGCTTACAGTGCACAGCCGACAACGCAGACATATCAAACTCTCTCGCGCAGCGCTCTTTTGGAAGTGAACAGCAGGAGGCGTTGCATGTCGTCCCGTCTGCTCCNGGCGGAGAGGGTGGGTGTCAAAAATCGCACGGACTCGACACTTTACACTTAGGCAATAGCTGCGGCGTGCATCAACAAAGCTCTCCCATGTCATTACGTGCACCCGTGCACTGACACAATAACCTAAACGGTAGCCCCGGTAGTCTCTACTCCCTGACCCATTTTTGTATCACCGAGCTCGGGACGACCACGGCAATGAACAACATCCCGAACCTGCCCGGGTTTAGAGTTTCCTTGCGTTGAAACGCTTGAATCCCTTTCGAGCGGCTACAAGTGGCTCCTTTTTGGTCCCGTGGCCCCCGGAACCAGCAAAAGTTATGATCCTACAGCCAAGACCGTTACGACCCTCAAGACGACGACGCCCCCAAGAAGGACAGGAACCGATCTCGGCCAAGCCCCCCCCCCCTGGGCACCTTGGCCATCAAGGCTCCGACGGTGACCAAGGAAGACAAAGGGATCTCAGGGATCCAGCAGGGAGCTTCTCGCAGCAGCTGTGCTTGGCTACCGCTCGCAACGAACATCGTGGAACAAGCAAAAAAGACAAACAGCTACTCAGCTACTACTCAGCTACTCGAATGATGAAGATGCCAAAACCAATCATCACCACATGCGGCAGCAGCACATGCATCGCCGCGCGACACACAACTGCAAAATGTTGCACGGATGAACATGACAACGAGGATAAGGCTAGTGACACTGACGGTGATGGCGACAGCATGCGTGATGCTATCATGATGACATGCATGGCAAAAGCAAAGCCGATGCATAAAATGACACACGACTGACCGCAGCAAGCGTCATTCTGCTACCACTAAAGTCACTGTACTACGGACACTGCCTGGAATGATGGCATAACAATGATGAATAATGATGATTGGTGTGTTTACCACTAGTGAGGCAACTACTGCTAGCAGAACGAAGCAGTGTAACCAGACTGCATCATGGCTAGTAAGGTTCGGCAGTGTGCACAGCCCCGAAACCCGAATCCTTACTTGAACGGGCCCTGGTAGCTCTGGATCGGACGATCCAGGAATGTCGCCATCTCAGTCTCATAACTAAGGGCCCCAGCTGAAATCCTTAACCCCAACATAGTCGGAGCTTACACGACTCGTGAACCCAACTGCAGGACTCATAACCTTACTTACTGAGTCGCCCCACAAAACCGAGGGCCAAGCTACGGAGGATCAGAAGCCCAAGCCCAAGAGCCCCAACTTTCTGAATTGGGCCTTCAGAAACCTGCGCGGACGCTTTAAAACTCCAAGTGCTGGGATCCTTAGAACCACTAGGAGTGAACAGAACGGAGAACTCATTTTCTAAGAGAACCAACTTGAAAACAGCAAGTTCAAGACTGGCGCACCATCCGACGCAGTAGGAACAGCGGCCCTCCGCCTCGGCCGAGCAGGCAATGAGCAGATCACTTGCCGCTGGAGCAGAGGAGCCAGGCTTGTTGGGAGGCCTTAAGTAGGCATGGGCTACCCTGCATTGGCATACCAAAACTGGAAGGCCAATTCGAACACGGCTTCCGGACAAAGCTGTCAACAACGGCTCATGATCAGCCGAAGCCCGAACCAGTCCCACCTTGGCACATTGATTGAAGAGCTCGATGCCAGAGTGTGTGCCTTTGAACGTCTTCATCAAGGGCTAAAGCCTAAACCCCACATTACTAAACCGTGTCTCCTTTTGCCAGAGAAGGGCACAAGGGCAGCTGACCTTGCAGCCCCCGGAAGCTGCTCGAGGAGCAGCAAGTCACACGAGCGGTCAACGAGGCGCGAAGCGCACAGTGCAACATGTGCCTCAGATCAAACCATGCCTGAGCTCTCTGCCATGTCGGTGCCAAGGCGGACAGCACGAAGCGTTTCCATGAAGCTGTTGTTTCAGGCTAGCTTGGCAATGAATCATCATTTACGCCACCAAGTCGTATTTGAAACGCATGGCACGACGATGACACTTGAACTTTGAATAAGGAGATATGAGCGTAAGAGTTCAGTAGGTTCTTTGAACGCATCTTCGATCTGCTTCGCAACGGTCGGAGAAAGAGTGGCTCTGGCCGTGTATGCGTTAGCTTTGTTTTGAGGTTGAAGCGGCACATAGTCCGAGCTAACGCCGAGGACCGTCCACAACCTTCTAGGATCTTGCCAGAAATATTCGCTCTGCATCACAGCAAGCTGTCTTGCCTTCGTGCACTGGGCCCATGCATAAACAAACGGGAAGTACATGCCAGTTAGAATGTACGGGTGCCGATGTTTGCGGTGCCCATGTTTGCGCTGCCCTGCCTTGATAGAGGGCTCAAAGCCAGTGCGGTACTGCCACATAGGCGACCAAAGGTCACAATCGCTTCTGTTGATGCAGCTGGCGTTCAAGAACTGCTTCACCAAATAATCATTGTCGTGGAGGAACTGCAACTCAGTCGAAAGTAGACTTTCGAGTGAAGACTCGCAACCTGCCCGTATAGGGGGCCGGGCGCTTGAAGCTTTGCACCAATGGTTATAGAGGCTACGCGCACGATCAAGCGGCTTCCGCAGCAAAAGCAAAACCGCTGCTTCCGGCGAGAACTTGAACAGAGTTGCAGGGGAGACTGGCTTGGCCTCAAGATTAAGGCCGCCATACAAATAGCTTGGAGTACCATCGACGGGCAGATAGTTGGAGGAATTTTGCACCAAGGAAAGGTTGAAACAGCTCTTGTAGCAATCCTCAACCGCACCAGCGCCTTGCCCATACTTGTACAAGCAACCCAACTCTTTGTGACGATGGCATTGAGTCTGAGCCTGGAATTCATGCGCGATCATAGCCCAAGCCTCACTCGTGCCGCCTTTGTCAACACCGGCAATAACCAGACCGGGAATCGGCTCCGTGAGCTTTGGGATCCTTAACGTCAGTGTGATCAAGGCTCTGTCTGTTTCACTCGTCGCGAGTGTCGATCCGTTCAAGCTCGAAAATCCTGCTGGCTTTGAGGACACAGCATTGAAGATAGCTGGCATCACAAAGCCGACCAACAGAAGCCCGCAAAATCTCCAACACCTACAACTTGGAAGGTCCATCGCTGACAGTTGGCTGGACAACTGAGTCTCTACATGAGTGTGTTTGACGAAAACCTTGTCAGCAGTGTCGCACGTGCTACTGCTAATCGTGGGAGGGATGGCAATTCTGACACCACCTCAATCTGAACCAATACAGCATCATCGAAGCATTTCGTGGGGGAGTGCGTCCATGAGTCTATGCAAACGTGGGATATCCCTTGGTGTTTTGATATAGGGGATGTGCATTTATGTTCGCCATAACCATCCAACGACCAGGCACATCAAAGGGCAAACCCTACACTCAAAATCCGGGCTGTAGCGTCAGTTAGGGTGTAGGCTTTATGGTTTAGGGGTTAGGGTTGCCGCCCCTGGCAGGGTGATGGCTCGAGTTCGGGTGCGGTTTATTGCCAATTGGCCTCAGCCCCCTTAAGCCAGCAAAACGTGAGGAAAACAAGGCCTCGCTCGAAAATCCGAGTCGTGGACCACGCCGACGTCAAAGAACACGGGCCACCTTCCAACTGCAGGGTACGGTGCAGAAAGACTCCGGGCTGCCCAGTTGAATTTAGGGGTTAGGGTTTAGGGAGTGCACGGGTCTATCTGGAGATACGTCTAAGGCCCCACTCCCACATGCCAGGCCTCCGCCTGCAACGCCTTGAGTTTGGGCCAATAGGCCCTGTAACTGTATATGGACCCGGGTTTAGGGTTTATGGACCCGGAGGGGTGGCTTAGGAAGTCCTGTCTTGCGGAAGACCGACCAGGCACTATCACAGCAGCCTGTCGCGACAGCTTGGGGTTTACGGTTTAGGGTTTAGGCTAAGGGTGTACGGTTTAGGGTTTACGGCTCAGGGTCGGGGTCACTGCGAAGCAATCGATCAAGGTCGTCTTTTGCCACTCTGGTAGATAACAGCTCATTCAGCTCCTCCGCGGTGGACGGTCGTAGGTGTTCCTCGGCAACCAAATGGCAACGGCCACCGTAGGAAACCCACAGGTTGGTAGGCCCCTCGCTTCCGACCAGCACACCTGGTCCGCGCCAAACTCCTCGCTTAGTCGCGCTCTTCTCAATCCGGTAGAGAAACAAACCATCTCCCCGATGTGGTAGGCAGTGTGTTTCACCCTCGCCCTTTGTATCAGAGCGCGGCGCAAACGAGTGTCCGTCTGTGAGCGGAAAAAGGCCACTCGCGCAGCGCTCCTGACACTCGCCTCTTTCTGTCGTTTCCGGTCTGCGGTCATGATCTCGAGGAAACGCTCTTCGTCCTGACCGGACAGAAGATCACCCGGGGTCGCCGGATCCTTCCTGAAAACTGCCTGCGAAGGCGAGAAACCAGCCGGCGTCACGCGCTCCTCGTCCTTCTCCTCCGCAACACGCCTGGTTTGCTTGTTGGTAGTCCGATCCTCCCTGTAGCCGCGGTGGCCGGAAGACTGGCTCGGTGGCGGGGGAGCACGACCCTTCGGCCTGATAGGAAGTTGATCGCTCCGCCAGTGGTTGATCACCCACCGCTTGGGCGTCGTCGAGGATTCCGCTTCTGAGGCCTCGTAGGGTAGCGGATCCACACTCTGTGTGCTGCGACTCGTCTCCTTCCGGTTCTCAGCTTCTTCAGGTCGGCCGAGGCGTTCGGGTTGGCGTCCAGGTAGTTCTGGTGGACCTCGCGGCGCAGGTGGCGCTTGTACCTCCCGAAGCACACCACCTCCTCGTCCGGGCCCTTCGCCCGAATCGCCAGCTGGAGGTAGCCCTTCGGTGCGTCCGCCTTGTACTTGATCCCGAGCTCGGTGGCCTTGTCGCGCAGCTCCTGAAGCGTCATCTTGCCGAGGCCCTTCGGGACCTCGCTCTTCTGCCCTTTTCGATGCTCGATCACAATGTGGCGGATTTCCCCACTTGTCCACCCCTCGTGGACCGTCAGTCCTGCCTCGTGCGCCATCATCACCAGCTCCCGCTTGTTGGCCTTCCATACATTGGTCACCGAAGCCATGCGAGGAGATCGAGAGGCTAATCGAGAGGGGACTTGTGGGGCGGAGTCTAGCAAACACCGATCTTCCGATCCACAACATCGACTTAAGGTAGCATCGTCAGCATGCCACATGTCATGGATGGTCTGCGATGCTCGATGATCAGAACATTACATGCAACTGGCCGCGTGCTTCGGATGCTGCCGATCTGACTAAGTAGCTGTGTCCTGAGGTTTTCGTTGGGCGTAGTCCAACGATCAGGCCGAAACAAAGACTTCCTGGGGATGACATGGATTCTGTAGAGGACTTCACGGGTCTCAATCCAAAAATCGTTAGAAAGTTGTGTTTCAGACCACCATTGACTAAACAGCACGGGGTTCAGAATGTCGGCTGTGAGCATGTTGTGGACTATGCTGCTGACCTTCTTGCTGGAGAATAACTTGGAAGCCTCACTGGTATTAGCAATCGTGTCCAAAAGACTACCCGGGCCCCGACTGTCAGCTCCACTCAGAACAAACGCCGTGTATTGCTGCTTGCGCGAAGGGATGATCTTGATCTCGTCGGTTCCCCACTGTTGAGGGTCGGGGAAGACAAAATTCGGAGACTTTTGTGGGTTCACCGGCAAAGCAGGATGTCCTGTCTCCGTGTAAAGAAGGCGGTACTTGGAAACATCAACGGCCCGAAAATCTGCTGTCAGATTAGCCATGTCAAAAACCATCCCAAGCTCAGCAAGCACCGAGCGGCTAAGAAGGAGTGGCACCTCGCCGTTCACAATGGACACCCTGATCATCACGGTGCTGCCGCGCAACTGGAACATGATCGTTGCGAGGTAGCTGGCATGAAAGACTCTGCTCGCTCCAAAACGGAAGTTCTCGTCGCATGGATGAAGTGGGACCTCAATCCCCCGGCTCTTTGCAGCTTTGGTGTAGCGCTCCAACCAAGCCTGTCCTGCCACCGACTTGCTGCGGCGCAATCAGTGATCGCCAACAGCTCGGTGGTGGGGATCTCGCCTACGACATAGGCAACGTGGGTGACATAGGAATCTGTTGGTGAGGATGCTCTCATGAGTGGTGTGCTGCTGTGTTCTGGTTTAAGTCTGATGACTGAGCCGAACGAACAACCTTGAGTAAGTACAGTTGCACTGTCAAGCAACTCAGAGCTTCNGTTTAAGTCTGATGACTGAGCCGAACGAACAACCTTGAGTAAGTACAGTTGCACTGTCAAGCAACTCAGAGCTTCGCTTGTACACCCCGGAAGCTAGAGTTGAACAGTTACGACAAGCCATTGTGCGTGAAAAGGAGTGATAGCTATGGACCCGAACTACCCTGCCTCTGCCAACCCTCGAACAGGCATGATTGGTAATGATCACCAGGGTATGAGCCCAAGACGCCCTACTGTGCTGGAGGGTGAGCTTATCGGGCCCTCAAACGGCGTGGCAGCTACGCAGCCCCGTAGACAGCAGCTTGGTGCTGAGGCTCCTGGGGATAAGGCCATGGCCAATGGTGTGTCATCGACTGAGGGCATGGATCCTCCTAGGCCAGACCAGGACGAAGGGTCGCAGCCAGTCATGTCCCCACCAGTGCCTTCGGTGTCTGATTTTCTGAGTACTTCAGCGGCCTTGAATCGTGATGATCAAGGGGCTACTTTTTCTGCTGGAGTGCCACCAGAGGTCCAGAGCACTGGGGTTGACCTTAGTCAAGGAGGAGTTCGTGTGCAAGCGGGAGGGTTTGAGTTCTCCCCTCCTGAAGCCTTTCCATCGGGCAGCCACAGCCGTCCACTTCTACCTCTAATCAGGTCACGTGGTTTGCTCGCATTGGGGAGTTTGTTCAGAGACGCGTGGCACAAGCTGGAGCAGCTATGAACGCGCTCCTGGAAGCACGAACCTCTCTCCGTCACGGAGGGTACCTCGCTTGTTTTCTCCTGAAGCAGAACAGACTATGACGCAGTGGACTCGGCGAGCGCCCCATCTGTACTCTCCGGATCAGAGGGCGAATGAGGAGTCGTCGAGCACATCCTTGACCCAGGAGCAAGTCTTGGCTGGCAGAAGCAAGTTAGAGTGGAGATGAGGGCACACCATGAAGAGAGGCAAGCCTTGAAGAACTTGGCGACTGAGAACCAGCAGTTGAAGGACATGCTGGAGAGAGTGCTGTTTCCGGTGCAGTCTCGTGGACTGGACGGTGAAGGTCACGAAGGCCTACGTGGAATTTCGTGTGGACCCCGTGGAGGCCTCTCTGAGGGCAACCCTCAAGAGCGTGGCGAAATTCCAGGCGGACCACCTCGGCCACCCAGAGTTTCTGGAGATGATCCTTCTAAGATTGTTCCTTTCCTGTCCGTCGTCCCCGAACGGTTGTCCGCAGGTCGTTGTTCCTCGTCCTCGTCGTGTGAAGGTCTGTCGTCGTGGAGTGCGTACAGTCTCTCTGCAGCGGTGGGTCCTTCCGTGTCGTTTCGTTCGTCGTAGACGTGTTGGGCGCACGTGCCTGCGTGCTCGTCGCAGGGCCGTCGGGCTTCGTTTGCGCAGACTTGCTTACCGTTACGCTGGAAAGTCTGACTCTTCCGGTCGGTCTGCCGTCTCTGCTGAGCCTGAATCTCCTCCTACGGTTCCTCATAGGAAGACTGTTGCGGTGGCGGTGCTGTGCCAGGTTCCTTCGGCCAAGACGCCAACTGCTCCTGAGATCGTGAGGCTCTCGGTGACGGTCCCTAAGGTTCTTATGCCCCAGGTCCTGTGGGGCTCCTTTAAGGACCAGCCCGGCGCTCAGCTCAAGTCCTGGTGTGAGCGGTTGGCGCTTTGCGCCAGAGCTTTGCTTGCCGAGAGACGACTCTTTCGCAACGTGGCCAGTCGTTAGTCGTTCCGTGGCCAGTCGTTAGTCGTTCTGCAGGGGCTTGCTGTAGTCGACAAGGCCGAGGCTGACAAGCTTCTCGCCTGCTCGGGTCAGGGCGGTGTCTTTTTCTGCTTTGACAAGGCGTCGGCACAGAAGAAGGTTCCTGTCAAGTGGCATGAGTGTGTTGAGGCAGAAACAATGCCTGCTTACTTGAAGCGTGTTCAGGATGAAGCCAGGACTTCTGAACTGTCTGTAGAAGACCCTAGCCCAACCAGTCCCGGGAGTATCTGCACCCCCCAAATTTTGAACGAGGTGATTCACGTGACGGCCGTGAAGGCGCTCATCTACCTGGCGGCAATCCACTTGGGACCTGGTTTTCAATGGGAAGCAGGAATCCTGGACAGAGTGGAGCCGGTGTGGCTGAAGCCGAACCAACGGCAGGGCGATCACAACAACCGCACATGCAGGCGGGAAAGGCAGCGGGTCCTTCATCTTCTTCTGGACCTGCGATCTCGGACCGACTTGGGGTCCTTGTCCAGGTGCAGACGGCGATGTCAGAGTCTTGGACTTCGCGCACCAAGGAGCCCGAGGTTGTGAAGCGGGGCTTGACGGAGCTGCCAAAGTTGGCAGAGATGGGGCCAAACTCGGCCATTGATGTTGGGGATTGGCTTCACGGTCTCCAAAACCACATGGGCGACCTGAGCAACAACAGTGGACAGTGGTGGTCGGAGGTCATGCAGTGCCTTACCCAGTATTACGAGGCATACTTGGCTGCTTCAAATGTGGGCAAGCTCACCCTACGGGCGGAAGACTATGAGTCGGCCTTGCTGAAGGACACGAAGTGACGAAGTGGTCTAGAGTGGACAAGCGCGCCTCGTCGATGATCCTGGCGAGCGTCCCCGAGGCCGTGAAGAGTGAGCTTCTGTCTACCAGGTTGGTGGGATCACTGTCAATGCTGTGCCGGGTTGTTGTGCTTTACAGGCCAGGCTCCATTGCTGAGAGACAACAAGTTCTACGTGCCCTTGCGACGCCGGTTAAGGCGACCAGTGCAGCAGATGCTGTTACCGAACTCAGGACGTGGGCCCGGTGGGTGGCCCGTGCGACTGACATCGGCATCCAGTGCCCGGACGCCAGTGTACTGGCGCGAGGCTTGGACAGCATCGTGAAGAAGGTCTTGCCCGAGCACGCCGACATCACCTTCAGGATCTCCATGCTGCGGTACAACCTGGAGGTTGATACGAGGCCAACAGTGAAGGGGGCAAGGGATCTTCAACAGGCTTTGATGAGTGAGCTTGAGCAGGTTGCCTTCAGAGGGCGATCAGGTGCTGGTGTGGCTGCAAGTGTGAGGGCGGCTTCTGTGGCCTTGCCTCCCGCTACGGGCCTGAGGAGTGATGGTGGTCAAGCTGAAGGCA
Source organism: Symbiodinium sp. clade A Y106 (assembly GCA_003297005.1). NCBI lineage: Eukaryota > Dinophyceae > Suessiales > Symbiodiniaceae > Symbiodinium > Symbiodinium sp. clade A. The sequence continues at coordinate 23,926 of BGNK01005801.1, forward strand.
ACAGTCCAACTGGACAGGCCAAGGCGAAGGCCAAACCGGCATGCAGGTTCTACCTGACGGACAAGGGCTGCAGTAAGGGATCGGCATGTGCGTTTTCCCACGCCTTCACGAGGAAAGAACGGATGGGACGATGTTGGACATGTGGCAGCACTCAACACCATCAACCTGAGTGCCCGACGAGGACGGCAGGAAGTGGCAGCCCTTCGGCAAAGGCGGGGGCGGTCGCCAAGGCGACCCCCATCGTGAAGGCTGTGACCGAGGCTGCTCCCTCCTCTTCGGTGGCCGTGAGACCTTCCCTGCGCGGGAACTACTACTTCAGCGACTCCGGCATCTACCGAGGCTCCGCCACCTACTGTTCCGGAAGGCGAACTTAAGGCTTTGCTCCAGGAGGCCAGTGCGATGCTCAAGTTTTCAAGAAGATCCGGCAGTTGAAGATGCTGGCATTGTCAACCACACAGGTTGAGAACATGACGCTGGCTTGTTGGACTCGGGGGCCTCGCACCCGTTTCGCGAGGCCACGGAGTTGGAGGACGCAGATCGAGTACGAGTACAGTTGGCAGATGGCAAAGAAGTGGTGTTGGCCCAAAATGCAAGCGGCACTTTGCTGACGCGGAGGTCGGGCAGTGATGTGTCGGGGCCAATTGTGCCTTTGGGCGCGCTGGCGCAGGACTTGGGGTGCCAAATCACATGGACGAGACGTGGTGGACTCACCATTCGCCACCCGGAGCACGGCTTGATTCGACCGTCGGTGATCGGTCGGTGTCCTGTGGTGGCCGAGCACCAGGCGCTGGACCTTATCTACGAGATTGAATGTGAGAAACTTCGCCAACTGCAGTACGCCACGAGGGCCACGGCGAAGTCCCTTGGGCTTTGGGACAAGGAGAAGCCACGGGCGAAGCACCTTGACGACTTCATTGCAGAAGGTGGAAGAGGAGCACAGCTGCGAGCAATGCTTTCGGAGGGCTCGCCTTTTTCTTCGTGGTCTGAGCTGGATCGCTCTTTGGTGGCCGAACACATCAACCTTGATGACAAGTCAGGATGGGCCTACCTGCGGGCTATCCCGGGCTCGAGACAGAGGCGGAAGAGGATGATGAGTTTGCCTTGGGTGATCCATTTATACTCGGGCCCGGAGAAACACGTGGATCCTTCGTTCCGTGAACTGGATGACGGAAGAGTGTTGGTGCAAGTGGACATTAACCGCTCCAAGGCGGAGGACATGGGCATGGTGGCCGGTGTTTATCGTGCGCTACTTTGGGCGGCAGCTACGGGAAGAGTGGATGGGATCCTGGGCAGTCCGCCTGGAAGGGTGGATTTGGTTCAGAAGATGATGTGGCTGATGACAGTGGCAAAGGCTGCGCGAAGTCATCACGGTGGACATCCCGTGTTCGCTATGATTGAAGGCAAGAAGTTGATGGACTTGGTTCGGACTGGCGGTGTTGCTAAGTGGGCATCGATTACGGCCTCTTGGGAGCTGTTTACCGAGGTGATGTGCCTTGAGGAGATAAGTGAGGACCTGGCAACGAATCTGACCTTTGATCCTCTACCTCCGCAGGCGACGTTGGTGGGAACTTCTTGGACTTTGGAGTTCAAGGAGGCGGTGTCAACCTCAATCAAAAGATGGGGACGGGAGCCGGAGGCCTTGCAGATGATGAAGTGGGTGAAGAAGTTGGATGCTGTCCCAGGCAAGTTCCTGGAGGCTTTCACTGACAAGGAGCTTGCGATGTGGCGTACCCATGTGAAGAACAACCACGTACCATACAATCGACGTTGTCGTACGTGCGTTACAACAAGTGGCACTGGGAAAATGCATCGTCGGGTTCGTCATCCCGCTTCGCATTGTCTGAGTTTAGACATTGCAGGGCCTTTTCGCCATAAAGCTGCTGACCCCAACCACAAAGACTACCGCTACTTGCTGGTGGGGGCGTTCACAATGCCTCGACTACCAGCTGAAGAGCCGAAGTCCAAGGAACCACATGTACTACCAACCGAAGAGCCAAAGTCCGAGGAACCACATGTACTACCAGCCGAAGAGCCAAAGTCCAAGAAACCACATGTACTACCAGCCGAAGAGCCAAAGTCCAAGGAACCACATGTACTACCAGCCGAAGAGCCAAAGTCGAGGAACTACATGTACTACCAGCTGAAGAGCCAAAGTCCGAGGAACCACATGTACTACCAGCCGAAGAGCCAAAGTCCGAGGAACCACATGTACTACCGGGTCATGGTCACTTTACGCCGTCTGTCCTAGGTGGTCAAGCTGAGTTGGACGACGTCCTTGGTGGCATTGGTAACGTGTTCCCAGGTGACGCCTATGGTGACCCTATGGAAGAGATTCCTGAACCTCGTGGCTCGCGAAAACGCGCCGAAGGTGATGGTCTACGGGGTCTCTCTGAAGAGGAGTTTCAGCGGTTGTTCGATGAAGTTGGTCAGGCTATGGACTTTCAGACTATCTACTTGGTTCATCCGTTGAGAACGAGAACTGCTGGCGAAGTGACAGCGGCGGTGCAATCTCTTGTTCTACGACTCAAAGCGGAAGGGCTGTACATCTCGCGCATCCACGCGGACCGTGCTATAGAGAACTTCGTGCGGAGTCCATCAGGTGGTGGGCCCTCGAAAGAGGGATCTTCTGTACGTATACGGAAGGTCAATCCCCACAGTCTAACGGGAAGGCGGAGGCCGGGGTCAAGTGGGTGAAGTCTGCAGTCAAACGCCTCCTCATGGCAAGTGATCTGCCAAAGGAGGCCTGGGCAGTTGCGGCAAACTATGCGGCGCAGGACCGTATGGAGAAGATGCTTCGCCAGTCCTCTTCAATGTTGCCTTTTGGTACAAGAGTTCACGTGCGCTCCAAGGTCTACGGAACGGGTGGGAAGTACGACTTGGATTCAAGATGGAAGGCTGGCTCGTATGTTGGCCCGAGCCTCGAAGTGAGAGGTGGTCACTTGATTCGTTTTGAAGATGGGACTTACATGACTTCCACTCATTTAAGACCTTATCTTGTGGAGCCAGACAAGGTTGTGGACCTTGATGAGTATGAGGTGCTGCTGCCGACCGACACCGGCAAGGAGGATGAAAGAAAAGGCAGGACCCCGTGACGTCGAGGTCGAAGGAGACCATGAAGCGCCCAACCTCAAGTATGACCCGGACCACCCAGCAGAGCAGTATGCGATGAGGCTCTTGGAGGAGGAGATCTTGACTCCGGATCAGCTGGAGAACTTGGCTATGATGCTTCCTTCGACTGCTCCCACGCCCAAACGTTTCGGGCCTCAAGGAGACACCCAGAAGGTGTGGACAGCCGGGGCCTATGTTCATGGTGGAATCGTTGGGGTCAGAAATGCCACGGTGGCGTTCCCGGCGAGCACAAGATCTTTTATCAAGTATGTGAAGCAGCTGGAGCCCGGACACAAGTTCAATGCTGTAGCCGTGACAACAGACATTGAGGCAAAGCAACATGTGGATGCGCACAATGTGGGCAAGAACCTGGTTGCTGGTCTTTCCTTTTTCAAGGGTGGGGCGCTAGAGGTGGAACAGCCGGATGGCGTGAAGTTGTTGCCACTGGATGGTGAGATTACGCAGCAGGTCTTTGATCCAAAACTCAAACACTCTACAAGACCCTGGTACGGTGGATCCCGGGTAGTCTTGGTCGCCTACTCAATCAGGGACAGGGGGAAGTTGAAGGAGGTTTCAGTCAAGTACCTCCAGGACCATGGCTTTGACTGGGTGCCCCATTTGTCAAAACCTGTTGCTGGCGAAGAGGAGAGACCTGCTTTGAAAACCTTGAGGGTGGGACTTTTGGATGCTACGCAAGGAGATAAGGCTCCAGAACGACCTCGTGATCTTCCAGAACATGAAGGTGATCAGAAGGAGGCTACAGACAGCAAGGCTCCAGAACGACATCGTGATCTTCCAGAACATGAAGGTGATCTTGGTAGAGTTTCAAGAGGTGGGGATCGTATGTTGGATCTACGACGTGGAGCTTGCTATTGGAGATCTAGAGGACCGTGCAAGCAGGTTGAGAGACCTCCTTGAGGAAGAAGAGATCCTGTGCGAGGAGTACCGTAGGATGGGACAAACCACTCGGGAGAACCTTACGGATGCCAGAGACCAAGTGAGTGAGTTCTTGGAGCAAGTACATGAAGAACTACTTGGGTTGGAGAGGTTGAAGACTATGGCTTGCTTGAACTCTATGAGGGCAACACCTGACCCAGTCGTGGAGGACAACGTTGACTACGAGGCGCTATTGGAGAGTCTTGAGGAGGACCTCAAGGTCGTCTACACCGTGCCGGTCAATCAGGTCAGGAAAGCTCTTGATAGGTGGGTGACAGCGATCCGAAAGGAAGTGGAGGCACTGTTTTCTTCAGGGACGTTGCGAAAGGTGACCATCGAAGAGGCAAAGGAGATGGAGTCCCAGGGCCTTGTTACCTTCGCTCCGGCCAAATGCATCTTTACCCTTAAGCCACCCCAGGTCTCGGGCACCCGCGCTCGCCGAAAGTGCCGCATGGTGATCTGCGGAAACTATGTGCAGGGCAATGCCGAGTTTGGTGATCTTTATGCAGCGGGGTCCTCTACGGACGCTTTGCGGCTCACGCTGATCATTTCGGCTGTGATGAAGTGGGTTGGGGCTATCTCAGACATCACTGGAGCTTTTCTGCTAGCCAGTTGGCCAGCCCACCTGCCCAAGTACGGCATCTACCCTCCTCGGATCATCAAGGATGCCAATGTGGCAGGTCAAGAGGCATGGATCGTGGAACGGCCGCTGTATGGTTTGAGGGAGAGTCCAAGGATTTGGTGTGACTATCGAAATCAGAGACTGCTTCGTGCAAGAGTATGTCTTGGTGACTTGGTTCTGGTACTGAGGCCAACGGTGTCTGAACCTGAGCTGTGGACCATCATCTTAGAGGAGGTGACGGGCATTATGTATGGACTCATGGTGCTGTATGTGGACGACATTGCATACTTCTCGACTGAGGCTATCGTGTTGGCGGAGGAGTGGCCGGCCAGCGAACTTGAGTGGATAACGGAATCAAATACAGTCAGGTATCTCGGGGTTGAGATTGGTCGTGAAGTCCGAACCAATGAAGCCGGCGAGGCGTTCCGTGTCTACACCATCGGCCAGTCTGCATACATCCAGGACCTGCTTAGGAGCTATAACATGGTTGATGTAGCCCCTACAGCACTCCCAGTGCCTAAGGAGTGGATTGAAGCAGCTGAGAACGATGATGAGGTTGAGCCGGACTATGATGAACAAACTCTACGACAAGCTCAACGTGTCGTCGGCGAAATGCTTGCTGCTGGTCTGGTAGCAAAGAAACCAGGCTATGTTGTACGTTTGGGCAACAGACTACTTGCATACCTTGCTGGGACAGCTGGCCTTAAGATGACAATGGGGCCCATTGAGGCCCATTGGGAACGATGTGGAGCCTGAGCTCATCGCCTTCACGGATGCTTCGTATGCTCCTTTTGGGCGAAGGTCATTTGGTGCTGCTGTGGTCACGTTTGCGGGCTCCCCTGTCGCATGGAAATCCGGACGTCAGAGTTTCATTACACTGCGCGTGATGGAAGCTGAGCTCTATGCAGCAACGCAAGGGTGCACGTTGTTGAACTCTGTATATGCCCTACTCTCGGAGGTTTACCCAAAGCAGATCAAGAGGGTGCTGGCAGTTGACAACACCAGTGCAGCGGCAATGTTGGCGGGAGGACATGGGAGTCAAAGGACAAGGCATCTGAAGATCAGAGCCAACTACGCGAGGGAAGCCGTGGAGGAAGGAAACCTTCATATACATCACACTCCTGGAAGTGAGCAACTTGCTGACCTGTCAACAAAGATGCAGTCGAAGGTTCGGCTACATCAACTGCTGCAGTTGTGGGGTTTTGTGGGCTTTGCTGCAAACGTCGCGCAAGCGATAAAGCTCAAGCTCCTAGCAGCATTGGTGATGTTGGCTCAATGCGTGTGTCCGGCCCGTGGTCAAGAGGTTGAAGCAAAGGAGCCTCTACCAGCCACTACTTGGGATGAGCTGTGTGTCATGCTGATCGTTGTTGCATTCGTCGCAGTGTGTTTCTGGGAGCTTCTTCGATGTGGATACCGGAGGGCTTTGCGATGCTACAGGAAGTGCCGAAGGGCAAGAATTTAAAACTGGAGCGTGTTTCCCAGTTTGTTTCCACAGCTGCGAGGAGAGAGATTGCAACAGCTGGCAGAGCACAAGAAGGAGTCAGCTCAACGGTGAGGAGGAGATCATCGACTACGCCGAGGACTACTTCGAGGACTCCATCACCATCAAGAACAGCGAGTTTGCCCTCAACGCCTCAGGTGCCTACGGCTCGATCTCCTACTACCACATCAAGTGCTACGCCGACGGTTACCAGGCCGAGATCTAGCAGAGGAGGAGCTCAATGCCACCTACAAGGTCGGATGGGGCTAGCGAGAGGATCAGGGTGTGCAAAGACACCTTGAACTTGATGACCTGTGATGATCTTCGTGCAGCTCTACGACTGGAAGGGTGTACAGGTCTTAAGGAGGACCTGTGCGAGAGGCTGGTGCCTCGCCTAGCGTCTACCGATGTGACGGACCGACAGCTTCGCTATGTGCTGTATCTTTGGCGACAGAAGTCTCTGAGCTACCGCTGCAAGCTTCGTTGGGAGGACATCAACACCAAGTATAGGATCTCCGCTTGGATTTCAAGGTGGAAAGATGCTTGAACACTTTGTTGTGTGAGTAGTTCGGCAAGAACTGGAATGTGACGTGGAGCGTCACAATCTAGCAGCATAGTGATGTGCTTGGTTGCGGTACGCAGCCAGCAAGGAGGAGTGTTGGTGAGGATGCTCTCATGAGTGGTGTGCTGCTGTGTTCTGGTTTAAGTCTGATGACTGAGCCGAACGAACAACCTTGAGTAAGTACAGTTGCACTGTCAAGCAACTCAGAGCTTCNGTTTAAGTCTGATGACTGAGCCGAACGAACAACCTTGAGTAAGTACAGTTGCACTGTCAAGCAACTCAGAGCTTCGCTTGTACACCCCGGAAGCTAGAGTTGAACAGTTACGACAAGCCTTTGTGCGTGAAAAGGAGTGATAGCTGTGCGCCATGGACCCGAACTACCCTGCCTCTGCCAACCCTCGAACAGGCATGATCGGTAATGATCACCAGAATCCTTCGCGCTGCCGCCCTTCGCGTCGCCATCGTTCTTAGACGAAGAGCCCGTAGTCGCCGAGTTCCTTCTTCCCACCATTCAGTGGGCACTCCGGGTCACGATGCCAGTGGCCCCTCCTTTTGCATCCTGCGCAGAACGATCGGCTCTTTGCAAGCTTCAGCCTGTCGGCGGCCGCGCGGTCCTGGCCCTTGTTCCCTTCCATGTCAAAGCCTCGCGACTTCACCAGGTCCTTGTAGCGAGCCTTGGCATTCTCCTGAGCAACGAACGCCTCGTGCAACTCAAAAGCGACCTCCTCGGGAATCGGCTCGGAATCGTCGTCCTCTCCGTCATTGTCTTCCTCCGTCACCCCGGTGAGGTCGATCATCATACCCGCCGGGAACTCCTGGAACGCCTTGCCCTTTGCGAAAAGGCCATGGACCCTTCAGACTCTTCTCATGCATGATCGACTATACTCGTTGCCAACCGACACCAACAAAGCAAGTTCCTCCGGAGCCGTAAGCCCCATAGCGTGTAAGTAAGCCAAGTAAGCCCAAGCCCTGGCCACTTCAGGTAGTCTGCAATCTATTTCGAGAAGTCTGGTGTAGGCTCTGTCAAAGGAACTGTTAAATTGCCGAACACTTTGACCAGGACCCCACTTCATGCGCTTAAAGAAGTGGGTCAGTACGTCGGCGATTCCACCTCCTGGTAGCGCTCCTGGATCCACCTGCGGTAGATCTCCACGCCTTCAGCGGAGGCCAACCGGTCGACATCCAACTCCTCGACTTCGACCCAGGCACGGCCCGAGAGGTTCTGGTAGAGGATCAGCGCTTGCTGGTCGACCGCTGTGCGAGTGACCTTATAGTCCAAGCATCGATCTGCCTCAGGTAGCTCCTCGCGCTGGAGCCCAAGTCATCGCCAGAAGCAACGGCAGCGAAGGTCGGAACTGCCATTCGTTCCGAAAGCGTGCCCTTGCGACCCTCATGGCTGTGATCGTCGCGCTCTTGGTCTCCTGTTGACAGGGTGATCACGGCCTAGCCCATCACCGCCACTAGCAACCCATCTGGAATCCCAAGAGTCCGAAGCACGTCTGCCCCAAGAGCGACCAGTGGACAGCCGTAGTGGTGCTTCCATTGTCTTGCGACCAGTCCTGGCCACCAGTATGCTGCCAATCGTCATTCCAGTGATCGCGGGACCAGGTAGTGTCCGGATTCCACCAGGTCTGTCCTCTGTCACTACGACGATCGCGCCACCATTGGCCCCGGTCTTGGCCGTCTGTCGTTGTCTCATTCCCAGTCGTCGGCGTCTCCGTCCAGGTTCCGCCCCATGGGTCTTGCGGCGGTTCGCCCCAAGGATCGGGGGCACCTGCTTGTTCATGTTCCGGCGGAAGAACATCTGTCCCCGGAGTCTGTGCCGGCGCATCGGCCGATGTCTCCATTGCACAACGAGGAAAGGAAAAACTCGAAGCTCACGGAAAGACCACCCTGCGAAGACCCAAAACCAAAAGACCACTAACACCCGGGACCGCGGCCCGGGCTCCGCTACCAATGATAAACGATAAAGGACAAAACCACCGACCAACCGAAAACCACCACCCGAAACCCACAGAGCTTCGCATACGGGCTTGACTCGTGTGCCTGCGGTCGATCGCATGCAGAGCTGAAAACAGGAATTGACATTTAGGGTTTACGGTTTAGGGTATAGGCTTAGGGTGTAAGGCTTAGGGTGTAAGGTTTAGGGTTTACGGTTTAGGGTTTAGGCTTAGGGTGTAGTTTCTAGGGCTTGGGATTGTTTCTCCTTGCACTGCCCACTCTGCTCTTCTCAACGGCTGTAAGATGCCACCCACTGGAGACCGGCAAAATGCCTTTCACATGGCTAGCGTAGCCCCTGCTTTGTGCATGGCGTGCCCCTGGCAGCGCCAATTCACAGATGCTTCGGAGCTAGAGGAGCTCTGCTCTGAGAAAGCTTGGAAAGCTCTGAACAGCTTAGGGTTTAGGATTTAGGGAGTAGGGTTTAGGGTGTAGGGTTTTGGGTTTATGAAAGCGTGACAGCTCCGGGGGGGGGGGGGCAATCACTTGCAAGTGACCGACTTGCCAGTCGTGTTCTTTAGGGTTTAGGGTTTAGCCTTTTGGGCACTCAGTTTATCATCTGCCCTAAGCTTCACTTGCGTTGCAGCTCAGAGGGATTCAGGAGGCGCCCGGCAAACATAGGAACTTACCACTGGGATGCTGCCCAGGGATGTGACTACATGCTCATGTTGATAGTCCGACTCTTCTGTAGCGCAGGGCCCTCATGTGTGAAGCCTCAGCCCCAAGCCCGCAGCCTAAGGCCCTCAACCCTGCACCCCAGCCCCAAAAGCTATGACGCCTAAACCCTAAACCCCAAACCGTAAACCCTAAACTAAACCCCTACTGTAACCCTGACCCCTAAACCCCAAAACCCTAAACCCTAAAACCCCAAACCCCCAGCTTTACAAGAACCAGCCCAACAACCTCCAATCCCTAAACCCGAAACACAAAGCCCTAACCCAAGAGCCATCAACCCTGAACCGCAGACCCTGAACCCTGAACCCTGAATCCTCAATCCCAAACCCCAATCCTTAAGTCCTAAACCCTAACCCTTCAATCCTAGATCCCAAACCCCAACCCTAAAATCCTAAACCCAAACGCTTCAATCCTAACCCTTCACCCTGGACCCCAAACCCCAAATTATCGAGTCTGGGCCTAAATCCCGAACCCTGAAGCCCGCAGCTCACCCAGCCTCCAAGCGACCCGGAGGGGAGCTTGGCTCAGCGACTACCCGCCCCCCTGGTTGGCACGAATGCCAACTGAACTGAAGTCTTTGCGAACCGAACTTGTCTCAGAGTCCCCAGCGGGTCCAGCGCATGTGGGCACCCATGCGGAACCGGGCCTCTTCCCGGCCATGGAGCTCCGCAAGCCGCTGCGCGCGCGGATCTTCTTTGAGGCGTCTGGGGGCAGGTCCTGAGGTCCTGGGAGACCCGCAGCTTGGGAGCTAGCCGGGACAAGACGCTTGTGATTGGGAACCTTGCTTTGCGAGCTGCTTTCAATCATCTAGCCGCTAGCC
>BGNK01005802.1:22413-32429 GCA_003297005.1 Symbiodinium sp. clade A Y106
TGTGGGTTCCCCCCTGCCCCTCCCCACTGTGGTTGCGGTCGGCTGCGCCCCCTTCCATGGCTATTGCTGGTTGGGCGTCTGGCGTCCGGTTGCTAAGGGTTTGGACCTTAGGATGTGATCAGTTCCGACCTGCCCTGAGCTCCAAAGTCAATGATTGTGATGAATATTATGGCGATGATGATGACGGAGATGGTGGTCATGATCCCCATCCGCACTCTCCTCAGGTCGCTTGCTCAAGAGTCCCGAATGAAAATCATTCAAACACGTGCTCACGCGTACATGAAAGCGAACCCAACCGAAACTCGGCTTGGAGTGACAAACGGCCGATACAGTTTTCGCAAGAACATCACAAGCCAAGCACGATTTTCAACTAAACAAAGCAATGAACATGCNGGGGGGGGGGCATACCATGGGGGGGGGCGGGGGCCTGCGACGCGGCACCATATATGGGTGGTTGTCAAAATTTGGGTCCCCTTTTGGGTACCCTACATATTAGGTGCCGTATTATATTAAGGAACCAAAAAGGGACCCTAATTTTGACAACCACCCATATGTACCCTTATAGAACCCCTATAGATTGAAAGTTTCCTCTAACACGTTTTATTAACAGGATTCTGGGCCTTGAATTTAATCCCAATTCGGGTTCAACTTAACCTCACCGTCGGCTTCAATTTTACCCCTGCCTGCGTTCAATTTAACCCCGCCTGGGTTCAATTTAACCTCACCGTCGGCTTCAAATCTACCCCTGCCTGCGTTCAATTTAACCCCACCTGGGTTCAAGTTAACCTCACCGTCGGCTTCATTTTTGCCCCTGCCTGGGTTCAATTTAACCCCACCTGGGTTCAAGTTAACCTCACCGTCGGCTTCATTTTTGCCCCTGCCTGGGTTCAATTTTACCTCGCCTGGGTTCAATTTAACCTGGCCTGTGTTCAATTTAACCTCACCGTCGGCTTCAATTTTACCCCTGCCTGGGTTCGATTTAACCTCGCCTCGGTTCAATTTAACCTCACCGTCGGCTTCAATTTTACTTGTACCTGAGGGACAATTTAACCTCACGGTCGGGTTGAAATTTACACCTGCCCGGGGTCAAACTAACTTCAGGGTTAGCAGATATAAGCTGCAGGGCTTCGGCTTGCTTTGGCACTGCAACCAGATCGAAACCCCAATCAGGTAAAATTGAGCACCTCTGGAGGCTAAATCTAAGCCCCAAAGCAGGTAAAGTTAACACCCAAAGCAGGTAAAATTGAACACCCCTGGAGGTTAAGTCGAAGCCCCAAACTAAGTAAAGTGAACCCCGGGCCCACAGACAACGTCCTGGTAAAGAGGGGCCATCGAAATGTGGTACAGGCAACTACCAACCTATAGTATAGAGCCCTTATATTATATGCCATTAAAGAACCCTTATAGTACCCTGTGGTCAAAGAAGAAGCCCAGCCTTCTCCAAGCTGCAGGCGAGCGAAGCGTCGGATGACGAGATTTTCACCTCAGGCTCGATCAGGTTCGGGCTCCGGGTTGTTCTTTAGGGTTTCGGGTTATAGGGTTTAGGGTTTAGGGTTGTAGGGTTATAGGGTTTAGGGTTATAGGGTTTAGGGTTATAGGGTTATAGGGTTTAGCGGTTTAGGGTTTCGGGTTTCGGGTTTAGGGTTTTAGGGTTTAGGGAACCCTAAACCCTATAGACTTCGGGTATAGGAGTTTTGGGCTTAGGGTTTAGGGTTTGGTTGGAGGCTGTAGGATTGAGGGTATAGGATTTAGAGTGTAGGGCCTTTGGATGTTCCAGTCATGCTGATTCGCCTTAGGTCGCCCATGTCACGGACAAGACTGAAATCAAGCGTATCTACCCTGTCATGTCGCGGCCTTGGCTAAGTTTGGGACACCACGTCCACTCAAACAGAGTCCGTTGATGAAGGCTCATTGTTTGAGGCAGGCGTTGTGGAAGTGGTGATTTGCTAGACCCGACAAGGACGGTTTAAACCCTAAACCCTAAACCCTAAACCCCAACCGGAGTTCAAAGCCTTCAATCATGATTCGGGCCCTCGCCCAGCTTGGCAATCCGCTCTTTCAAAACCTGAAGAGAAGAACAGCTTCAGGGTTTAGGGTTTAGGATTTCGGATTTAGGGTTTAGGGTTTATCTATACAAGAGCCCTTTAACTAGCACAAACACCCTGACATAAACCCTACTTCACATCATAGTCTGCTTCGCCTTGGTAGATCACAGTGCGATCTGCTCCAGCACAATGCAAGACAAATTTGCTGAGTACATCAAGTGAATTTACTGTGGCCGCTAATCGCTGGCACAGAGTTGGGTGTTGCACGGCATGGCCCCGTACAGTCTAGCAAGGTGTACTGCAAGAATGTGCATTGGGAAACTGCTATAAAATCGCTACACTGTATGCTTATACATGCAATGTGGACATCACGACCCTGTAACATAATGCATGTGCACAAGCATTGCAAAACATCACAGAAACTGCCTGGAAGCACGTGTCCAAACAGGGCTGCAGCTGCACATGGAACATGGAAGCTGCTGCATGGAAAGCAAATGGCTGAAGAGGCCTCCTGCACCGTCTTGTCCTCATCCTTGAGCCACTTCTGGCCTTACTTAGGCGACTTTCTGACCCAAAGCCCATGACCGAAGACCCCCAAGTACATTCTTTCAGCTGCATGGAATGTCCCACGGAAAACCAATGTACTGGGATTCCTACTGGGCCCGTCGGAACAATGGGAAATGTATTTTGAACCCCTGTTTGTCATTCTCGCACGCCATTTTGTGATAATGGCTATGACACTGGCAAAGGTAACACAAAGAAGATACCAATTATTAGGGCCCCAAAAAAGCACATAAGCAAACATTAGGATAGGGATATCCCATATAAACCCCCTTATAAAGAAGCCCAATAAGGTAGGGATATCCCCATAAAATGCTTATGCTTATGTGCTTTTGGGGGTCCCTTAATTATGATAGTAACAGTCCTAGTAGTTGTCACGCCAGTACCCTAAACCCTAAACCGAGGGAAGCTGTCCTTTCCTTACCTGGGGCCGCCGGCTTAGCAGGGCAGTTTCTTCGAACTTCTTCCTGCCCAGCCACAGCCGGAGCTTCAGTGCTTCCGGCTCTGGGGTTTAGGCTTTTGATACAACTTTGTACTAATTCTTGATATATATATATATATATACACATGTATGTATACATATATATATATATATACATATATACACATAAACATATATATATATATATGTTTCTGGAATAAAAACCCTCTTCAACATTAGGTCTCCCTTGAAGCCTTGAAGGTACCTTATTGCACTCCAGACACCCCAAACGCAAACAGCGGTCATCAAGTCGTTGAAGAGAAACTGAAACCCTCACTCCGCTAAGTACTCTGGCTGCTGGCGATCCCTTGGAGTTCCCAAACCCTTTAGGGTTAACCCTAAACCCTAACCCTAAAATCCTAAGCCCCAAACCCTGGGTTTAGGGCGTTTGGAGGAGCAGCTTCGGCCTCAAACGTCCGGACACAATCTTCTCCTTGATGGCATCCGGCTTGCCTGCCAGGTCCTGCCGCACTTGGGATGTAAGTTTTTGGGGCAGAAATATGGCCATTAGGCCTTTTATATGTGTTCGTTTCAGGTTGGTAATTATACATGCATGCATGCGCATGCGCATGTGCATGCGCACATGTTACTTTTCCTCTACTCCGCAACGTATCAGGACCTGTACGGACGTGTAGAACGGATGTTCCGTACCGTAAGCATGTGTGTATGAGTGCGCATACACATGTTGTATATCCTTCCGTGGAGCATAGTGCACTCTACCATATCATATTGTCTGTCCTGCAATCCCTAAACCCTAAGCCCTGAAGCCTTAACCCTACAGCCCTACACCCTAAAACCTAAACCCTAAAAGCTGAAGGCTAACCCCTAAACCCTGAAGGCTAAAGTCTGAGCTCTGGAGGCCCCTAAACCCTTCAACCCACAGACTCCAATATCCCTTAATTAAGGAATACCTAGGAACCTAGGGCTCCTTTAAAGGGATCTATAAGGGATCTATAGGGTTTAGGGTTTAGGGGGTTCTAATATCCCTTAATTAAGGAATATACCTCAAGTTATAGGATCCCTCAATGACTTAAGCTATATCCCCTAATTTAGACTCCCCTAAACCCTAAACCCTATAGATCACTTGTCCATCCCTTAAGGGACCCCTAGGTATGGGTAGTTATAAGTGGAGTTAAAGTTAGTTAAAGGGGCATAAATATAATTATAACTCCTATCAGCGGACTTATAACCCGACTTATAACTACCCATGAACCTCCAAGTAGGCCCTAAACCCTATACCCTTATAGAATCCCTATAGACCCCTTCAAAGGGACCCTTAAAGGAACCCTTATAACTACCCATGAACCTCCAAGTAATTAAGGGATCCCGACAGTCTCTGGGAACCCCCAGGGGGTCTCCTCTTTCTCCATCTCAAGAGCCTTTTCCTGGCAGGGACAGGGGTTCCTTAAAGGGAGTTTGAGGTTTAGGGTTTAGGATTTTTCTTTTAAAGTTGAACTGCACCCTTTCTCCAAAGAAGCGCTGGCATTTTGCCCTCAAAGAGTTAGGGTTTAGCAGTTTGGGGCTTTGGGTGTTTAGGGTTTCGGGCCATAGGGTGGAGGGGTTAGGGTTTTTGGCTTAGGGTTTAGGGCTTAGGGGTTTAGAAAGTAGTTATTTTATAGGTTTAAGTACCCTATCCCCAATTAGGATCCCTTTTGGGGTACTTATAACTCTACTTACTTACTAAGTCCCCCGACCCTCCAAGTAAGGTCACAGAACCCATAGCTTTGGAGCCACGAGGGCTCAGGGATTAGAGGTATTAGGGTTCAGGGTTTGGGGATTCTGGCCATTAGAGTTTAGGGCTTGTCTCTTTTTCGGGTTTAGGAGTAATCTACTGCATGCTATGAGGGTTGACTTGCTCTCGTACTGTGCATTGTGCTGTGTTACGTTGTCTGCGTCTAAGAAGCTATTGTCTGGCATTGACATGGAACTGCAACATGACATTCCAATAAATTTTTCAAGCAATATTCGGATTATTGTAAATACTGCTATTCTTCTAGGTTACTATTGGTTCTTATCTATTATTACTGTCAGTAAGAATAACCATAATGGTAATAACACTTGCCTTTTTGTTACTATTGTTGTGACCATAGTTGTTGCCATGGTTGTTATTATTGGTAATATTGTAAATATTGTTTCGTTATTGTTAGTCGAACATGCTGTCATGCAGGCTCTTACGCTTGCGGTTTTGCGAAACCCTCACTCATGCCAGCTTCAAAAGAATCTCAGTATTTTTCAGTGAACAGCGTGACTAGTTAGTTACCACGATTCCTTCTCCATCAGGGCGGCCGGCACATCGTCGACGGAGATGAAGTTCACCTAGCCATGCTGCTACATAACACCATTGTCCATAACTTGCTCCACGTCGCAAGACGCCTAAGGCCAGGACATCTGGGTTGGCTGCGATTTGCATGGCGACGTCAGACGCAAACTCCTTGAAGATCGAGTTGATGGCGACGAAGTCGGTCTCACTGTTCACCTGGAGTAAGGCTTTCTTTCAACAGAAGTCTCCACATAACAACACCCAGAACATGCGGCTGCTAATGTTCAGAGGCCCTTCACATACACCCACCAACCACCAAAACCCTAAACCCTAAACCCACCAAAACCTGATATAAATCCTACTATACTAAGGACACTCACCACCACAACCGCCTAAACCTCCTAAACCCTATGAACCCCACTGACGACCTCCACAAGCACGCCCAGCTTGGAGTTGAAGTGCACGTAGGAGGCGATGACGCCCTCCGCGGAGAGGTTCCCAGCCTTCTTGTCAGCCTTTGCCATACCTTTCCTTAGAATGAAAGAGGGTTTAGGGTTTAGGGTTTCAGGGTTTAGGGTAAAGAGGGTTCAGGGTAAAGAGGGTTCAGGGTTTAGGGTTCCAAGGTGTCTGCTTTACTGAGTGAGCTCTCGTGTCAGAGCTTTAGAAGTAGACTTCGTATCTGATGCGTAAGGTTAGAGCCCAAGCATACCGAGTGTCTTCTTGAGCCAGTCCATGGCCTTGTCCATGTCTCCTTCGCATTCTGTCAAGGCCTTCTTTGCGTCGAGGATTCCTGCACCTGACCTGCCGCGCAGCTCCTTCACCTGCGCTGCGGAGACTGCAACCTTCGGCTTGTCTTCCTTCTTCTCTTCCTCCTTCTTCTCCTCCTTTTCTTCTTTCTTCTCTTCCTTCTCCTCCTTCTTCTCCTCCTTTGCCTCTCCGCCTGCGTTCTTGTACTTGGCAAGCTCATTCTCCACTCCTGCGGCGAAGTCGTCGTCCTTCTTCTCCAGGCCCTCGCCCAAAGTCAAGCGCTGGAAACGCCTGATCACGATGTTCTCGCCGAGTTTTGCAATGGTCTGCTTGACAGCCTCCTGGACGCTGATGTCCTCGTCCTTCAACCATTTCTGGCTCATCAGTGCCTTCTCCTCGAACTTCTTCTTCAAGCGGCCTCCCACAATCTTCTCCTTGATCGCATCCGGCTTGCCTTCCAGATCCTCCTTGGTCATTTCAAGCTGCTTCTCCTTCTCCATTTCTGCCGCAGGAACGTCATCCGTGGTCACATATGCCACATCAGAGTTGGCTGCAATTTGCATGGCGACATCAGAGGTGAACTCCTTGAAGATCGCGTTGCTGGCTACGAAATCGGTCTCACTGTTCACCTCTACCAGGACAGCGATCTTGTTGTTGAAGTGGACATACGAGGCCACGCAACCCTCCACTGCCACATTGCCAGCTTTCTTGTCGGCCTTTGCCATCCCCTTCTTCTTCAGCCATTCCATGGCCTCACGCAGGCTGCAGGCATCCCGATTCCAAGACGTTTGCCCTCAAGCTGAGTACGGAAGAAGTAAGATGGTGCATAAATGGATCAAACTACACAGCTCATACGACATACGAAATCAGGAGATCTAAGGTCTCACCTGGTGCGTCTGGAAGTACAAAAATGCCCGGCCATCTAGCACACCACGACACAATGTAACAAAACCTGGTCCACTACGTTGAACTGATGCTGTATATCATGACATCAAAAAGCGCCCTATCATTACGTAGAATAAGCCAGGTGGGATGTCAGCCGAGCCTTGTCCATGTCTCCGCCGCACTCGGTCAGAGCTTTCTTGCAGTCCTGGCGGTTTCGGCCAGGCTTCGGCATGGAGTTCGCCGCTTCGGCCCTTCTCAAGATGATCAAGATCAAGAATTAAGCATGGCATGGCAAGTATGCTGCCAGGTTGTGCATGATCTTGCTTCGACACCGATGCCTCTACGTAATTCCTCACGACCGGACACGTCCCTGCTGAAACTCTCACTGAAGCCCACAACGCGACGCGGTCCAGGATGCCCGCGCGGGATCTCTCCCGCAGCGCCTTGACATCCTGACAACAACTCACAGAAACGGTTTGGCCCTCTTTAAGTAGTACTGCTGCACCTACTCCTCACTGACCTTTAGTGTGACTGCACTGTGCGACTGCACTGCTACCACGGAACATGCATACACAAAGCGCAAAGACACGGAGGCAGAGACAATGAGAGAAACACACAGACGTGTGTGTGTGTGTGCGCGCACGCACTATACGTAAGCTTATGTTTGTAGATGTTTGTCGATATGCATATACATAATTTGTGTGTTCACGTGTTGGTGAGCTTGCGTGCGCGCCTGAGGGCCCCAGGCTGTGCGTGTGATGTGCAGTCACACTGTGGGCATGTAAACGCACATTCTCGCACAAAACACGCAAACACACGTGTGCCGTGTAATTGTTCCACAAAAATGTATGTACATGCAAGACGTTTTGCCCCGAATAAAGAGATGCAACAAGCAACCATCAGACATTGCCACCAAGCATTGCCGCACAGCACAACACGAGACAGTGCATTGACAACTATGTCATGAAATCCGAACACAATGCCGGCATTAGCCCGTGGAAACGGCGCAGCAGCATGATCCGAAAGTGCACTGCATTTCTGAAGCCGCCAACCACCTGCCTACTCTACAAAGAGTTTCTGCTACCACTCAATCCCGAACGTCTCGCTGCCCCGCCGCCCTCTCGCACAGAAGAACATAGAAAAGGCCCAATCCCAGCCCTGAACCCCGAAACCGTTAAACCCCAAGAAACCTAGACCCCAAACATGCCCGCCCCTGACATCCCTCGTAGTACTTCTTATAGTAACTCGCACACAAACCCTGAAAAAACCCATGAAGACCTCTAAAAATCCTTCTCAGCCCTCAAAAACCAAAACCCTTCTTGTAATCCTAAATCCTGTCAAACCCCATAGCACCCTCAAAAAACCTGCGAAACCCTTAGAATAGTAATCCGAACGAGACCCCCAGTCGCTGAGCCTTGCCACTCGGAGAAGCGGCCTTTGGTGCCTGGTCGGATGCATTTGGCATTGGGTGTAGGGTTTAGGGTTTAGGGCTTAGGGTTTAGGGTTTAGGGTTTGGTGGTAGCTCAGTCGGAGTTGCTCGGCTTTAAAGTTTGGGCTTTGGGCTGAGGGTTTCGGGCTTGGGTTTGGGATGAGGATTAAGGATTCAGGCAGCGACTATGTAAAGCCCCTACACAAACCTTCTAATTAGAACCCGAAGCGAACGTTAAACCCTAAACCTTGAACTCTGAACCCTAAACCCTAACCCCTAAACCCTAAACCCTAACCCCTAATTAGGCCCTAAACCCTAACCCCTAAACCCTAAACCCTGCACCCCATACGACCCAACGCCTTCTCCTCCTTTGGCGGCTCGGGGGCCTGCGGCAGACTTGCAACATCACCTGCCTGATCCGGCCTTGATGGTTACTATATCGGCCTATAGGTTTCCTTTAAGGGTTCCTTTTAAAGGGGTCTTTCAGGAATACTATAAGGGGTATTATAGGGGTCTAGTATAGGGGCCTAAATAACTACCAACACTATTTGGGTGGTTCCTTATTATAATGAGAGTATGCTGCGCCCCAAAACCCTATTCTAATTGATTATCTAAGCCCCTCTATTGTGCAAGTGCTGCCGCCTTCTCTTCGGCAACTGGCTCTGGAGCTGGGGCCTGAACCAGAATCCAGGAGAACTCTGGCACCAACCCACTGCGCCCTTAGGGTTTAGGGTTTAGGGTTCAGGGGTTTAGGGTTTAGGGTTTAGGCTTTAGTGGTTTAGGGTTTAGGGGTTTCGGGATTCGGGAGTTTAGGGATTTGGGAGTTTAGGTGTTCAGGTGTCTAGGGGTTGAGGGATTTAGGGATTTAGGAGTTCAGGGGTTTAGGGGTTTAAGGGTCTTACATGAGGAGCTTGCCTTCTCCTCTTTGGCTGGCTCAGGCTCGGGTGCCTGGGGATGAACAGTCAGAGACTTTGAGACTCTAACATGGGGGGTCTTAATAATTACCTATACTCTTACCCTAAACCCGAAACCCTAAAACCCTAAACCCTGCAACCTAAACCCTACAACCTTACCTATACTATTTTAGGGGTTCCTTACTATAAATGTAGTATAATGGGCCCCAAAACCCTATTCTAATTATGAAGGCCCCTATAGTACAGTTGCTGGCATCTCGGCCTTTTCCTCGGCAACGGGCTCCGGAGCTGGGGCCTCATCCCACAGCAGTTTAGGGCTCAGGGTTGAGGCTCTGGGACGTAGGATTTAGGGTCTGGGGTTGGGGCTTAGGATTTCTTAAAGCCTACATCGGACTTAGGCTTTAAGAACATCGTCGATTGCGATCGAAAAGTGACTAAAGCAACACTCACGTGTCAGCACCGTCATCAAGTACTCCGGCC
The DNA here is from genome assembly GCA_003297005.1 of Symbiodinium sp. clade A Y106. Classification (NCBI taxonomy): domain Eukaryota; class Dinophyceae; order Suessiales; family Symbiodiniaceae; genus Symbiodinium; species Symbiodinium sp. clade A. The sequence goes on from BGNK01005802.1 coordinate 32,216, forward strand.
TTCTCCTCCTTGACGGGTTCTGGCTCGGGTGCCTGGACACACTGCTCATATGGGAGCTACTAAAGACGTGAGACAATAGGACCCTTGTTATCCATAAGACCCAACGTAAGCACAACGTGTCGAGCAACCCTCTCGGTTCAGACTATGATAGATGCTAAAAGTGATTTCTAATCAACAACCAGGCATAAAGACTCCTAAACATGGTAGCCCGAAT